>CADDXX010000290.1:615607-670227 GCA_902810485.1 Alauda arvensis | reverse complement strand
CCCCCGCCCGCTGCCGGCTGCAGGGAGGGCCCGGAGCGCAGGCCCGGTCCCAGGCTCGGCTGCCAAGCGGCAGCAGGAGCCTCTTCCCGCAGAAATGGTGCCTCCCACGCAGGAGCGAGATCCCACGGTGTTCGCCGGGTTTTCGGCTCCCGCCGGGAGCTGCGGCCCGGGAGTCGSGGGGGTGCTGTGCTTGAACTCTGGACACCTCCTTGTTTTCCTCCTTGCCTCGTGACTTTTATGGCCTGTCACGGAGGGAAGGCAGAGGGACGAAAGGCGAGATCCCTGCCTGCCGCTCGCTTCCTGCCTCCTTGCCGCAGCCCCGGCCACCGCAGCAGCTCCGATGGCTACCCCAGCGCCCCAGCCAACCTGCCAGGGCGGGATTCGGAGCCTGACCCATCGTCCTCCCAGCACCCATGTTTGCCTTGCCTTGATGCTTCGTTTATTCCCAGATATTGGCTAAGACTGCATCAAACCTGGTAGGAATTACGGGGTTAGAGATCTGAGCTCAGCTCATTGGTGTGGACTTGTTGCAGACTTTGCCAGGGCGCTGCTGGATACGGATGCCCGTSTTGGCTTCTCCTGGAGCTGGGTGCCCGTTCCTCCTGGACCGAGCCACMTGTGTAATGTGTTGTTGGAAGTTTTGTGACCTGATTCCTTGGCGTTTTGGAGTTTCTCATAACCTAAATGACTTAGAGATGGCTTGGATAAGGGCAGAGTCCTTTCAAAGGGTTGCACCGGAGGGAGGTGGCTTGGTTTGGAGGAATAATGTATGGGTGACCCAGATTTCAGAACTGCACCTGAATTGGGCAAGGAGGAGGCATCCATAATCAGACTTGAAGTTGTAACAAATCTGAGTTCTTCTTAGTKTTTGTTAATGTTAGGAAGAGCTCAGCTGGCTTCTGTGTAGAACCTCGTTTTGCCAGGTGGTGGTTGAGGGTGGCATTTGTCCTGTCCTGGCTGCACAGCAGCCTTGTGGTCTGGGTAAATCTCTGTGGGGTTACACGGTCCAGTTGCTCCTGACAGCAGGCAGCTGGGCTTGAGGTTGATGCTCCTGCTCTCTGAAACAGTGGGACACAGATATTTCCTCTGGAAACCTCTTGCGCATCCTGATAAATTTTGTTGGTAAGAGTCTGTTCCACAGGCCTTTTTTTTTTCATCCTGCTAACTTTAGACGTTCTTGTGCTTGTTCTGTTGAATTTTATCCTTTCTTATGGTTCACTTATTTTATGTGCTTTCTAGCAGGAAAGAGCCAAATTATTCTATAGTTTTTGATTTTTTTTTTTCTTTCTTTCTTTTTCCTTTTTAGTGTAATCTACTTTGGAGTCTTGTTTAAAGTGAGCTGTTTTATTTAATTAGTTTGTATTCATATTACATGCACTCTCCACAGTTATCCCAGGCAAAATTTAAGGAACAGCCCGCAAGGGATTTCAAATTCTTRATTGGAATCACATTTTTTTCCAAGTATGTTTGATTCTATGTGCTTTCTGTCATCTGGTATCTTTCCAGTTGATGTTGTTTGCTTAGTTACTGTTTGGCTAAATTATCCACAGCTAGTTTATTTCAGTAGTCATGCCTCGGAAGTTTTGCAATTCCTTTCCGCTTTGCAGCTCCTCACTGCACTCCCGTTGAATCTTTTAATGAAGTACTCACAAGTGACTTCAGTGCAAATGCAGTTGTGCTCTATTGTTTTGGCTCCACAGAGAGGTTATTTCCCTCTTTCCTGAGGTGATCACACGGTTGATKTTCAGAGCATCAGCCAGCTGGGTACAGGGGTACAGATACCTTCACCTGACCCCTGGCAGGTATTTACATTCCCAGCTGGTTATCACTGCATTGAATCCAAAATTCTACTAGAAAAGTACCCAGTCTTGATTTCAAGATATCAAGTGATAGGCTGCACTGGTTCCCCGGGTAAATTATTCCAATRGCTGATTACCCTCGCTAATTTCTTATCTCCATCTGTCCGGCCTGGCTCCTAACCACAATGTCTTGCTACAAGTTTTCATGCCAGGTGACAGAGCCTGTTGCTGCCAGGATGACACATTCCAGCTAAAAGATGGCCTGCGGTACTGCAGGTCCATGGCTGTTAGCCATGCTGAGCTCTTCCTTCTGGGAAGAGGCAGCCGTGGAGCTGGAGTCTGCGTGATCAGCGTGGTTTAGAGCGGTGTTGGAGGGTGCTTGGCATGGTGTCTGTGTGCAGGCAGGGATTCCCAGGAACTGGGATTGAATAACTCCTGTTGCTTGGAGCTGGGCTTCACATGATGAGCAGCCCAGCAGCACAACAGGCTGCTGCTGAAGGAATGATCCAGTTCTCATCCAGTCCTGACTGCAAGCTCCTGCTGCTTGCCTAGGACGGGGTCTGGTGACCAGCTGGCCTCAGATCAGTCCAGTCACTRCTCCAACTGATTATTAACTCCCTTCCCTAAAGATAAAAAGTATGGAAGTTGGATTAGCCTGCCTTGTGGCCAGAGAGATTGCTGAAGAAGAGTAGCGTGACGCTGGGCATGAGAAATGTGGTGAGGGACCACCTCTTCCAACAGCAGGATTAGATGCCAGAGGGAGTCACACATTCAGTTCCTACATTTCTGTGCTTGGATAAACAGGCTGTGGTTGCACAAATCCTCTCAGCTGGCACTGCTGTTGAAAGAAGCCGTTGTGCCTGCCTGTTGTCATCTCTGCTGGTTCTCTGCTGCGGTTTGCTGKGAGACCACACATGCACCTCTGCCACCAGAAGACAAAGGGCAGAGCATGGAACTCCTTTTAGCAAGGTGAAGAGTTAGTGAAACTAAGAGTTGTCACAAGCACACCTTACCTTAAATCTTTTTAAGGCTGTGTATCTTTTTCCCTCCACAGCTGACATGTGAAAGCRGCTGCCCTGATTTACTCAGTAGTGCAGGCTGACTCTGTTGCGTGGCTTGGGAGAACTGGGTTTAGCCAGGACTGGGTTTAGGTCAGCTGCTTTTATATCTTTGGTCAAGAAGTGTGTGTTGAAATTTGTTGTGTAGGAAAGAGCATTTAAGTAAGAAGAAGGAGCTCTGAGCCTTGGCTGTGACACACTGCTACCTATGAAGGGTTCACTGGTGCAGAAAAGTTCCAAGTTAATGCATTCATGCGTTCTAGATGTGAGTTCTCAGTGGTGCTCAGTGCTGAGCAAGGTGGGGTGCCCTTGTAGGAAAGCTTCATTAATCTTGTCTCTTCCCTTAACAAGTGACTCCAGCTTGCTTGCCTTTCAAGTAGAATTGGTTTGCTGAGACAAAATGCTATTATTTTAGACACCATTCCTTCAAGTCCCATGCAGAACACTGCAGGATGAGGAACAGAGCCTGTGGTGGGGACTTGTTTTGTCCTCATATTTGGGGGGGTTGGATTAAAAGCGAGATGAAGTTGAAGAAGAAATTCCCATGACTTTAGTACAAGTTCAGTGCAAGGTCASAGGGAGGGCTATTGGTTTTGATAGTGGGAAAAATTAGGAAGAGGGAAGGTGATTACGATGACATGTGTACAAATGTACATAGATAAACAGACACACATATGTAAATGTATACAAAAYAGAGGGTGTTCTGATGCTAGGAGAGGTTGAGGAGGAGTGGCTGAAGAGGCTGTAATTGGATAGCACACAAGGAGGGAACTGAGGTGGGAGGAAGCACAGGAACCTGCTGCTGGGAGAATGCTGCATTAAAGCAGGGATGGCCATAAAGTCTCTTCTTTATGAAAGAGAAGAAAACATATCCTATTTGCAGTGTCACACTCTCTTTTATGAAAACATATCCTATTTGCAGTGTCACAGAGAAGTGTGTGACATTTGGACACTAAGCCACCTTTTTGTGATCTCAGATTGAACACCCAGCTGCAGGCAGAGACTCCAAGTGTGAGATTCACTGCTTGGCCTTGCTGGTGCTCGGAGTCTTTAAGCACTGGGGTTCSTAATGCTGATCATACACAGAAATTCCCAAATCCTTACCTGGGCCAGGCTGGGGTGGTGCCCTGTGGGATCCAGGAGCTGGGTGATCCCCTCCATGGGCACAGCAGAACTGTGCACTGGTGAGCAGACCCAGCCTTGCTCAGGGTGCGACCGGAGGAGGTGAGGGGAGGGAGAGCTCCTGCTTCATCAACGAATCCATCAGTGGAGTTTATGAATCCAAAATACACCCCTCTGGAGGCAGGGGAGGGGATTAGGATCCTGGTCATGTTAGGGCACGATTTGTTCAGGTTGCGGAAGGCCAGGGAGGATCAGGGGGGACAGGAGTGTGGGTGACGAGCAGACCTGTAACTGGTTGGAAGTGGTCCCTCTTMACATCTGCCACAAAGTAGCTGCCATGGCTACACTTGCATATTCACTTGATAGTAGAAATAGATGTACAAAGCAGTGTTTAACACAAAGGCCACTGTTGGGAGGAGTAGAAGAAGGTGCTTTGCCTGTGATCTTGCTGGGCAGCTGAAAAAATCAGGATGTATAAGATATATGCGTGCTTTACACTCACCTTTACAGGTGCAATGATCAAAAAYGCCTACACAGATTGTCTGAATAGCTTAAATCTTACCTGGGCCCTAAAATCTTCAGATTGCTGTCTGTGATGAAGGGCTCATGGAAATTTGGAAAAAGTAGATAGGAAGAGTATAGCTTTCACAGGAAAAGAAAAGATGCCATACCAGTGTCTAGCAAAGCTCTGATGCTGTAGCATCACATGTCTTTAGTGGGTCYGGGTTCCAGGCTAAATCCTTGGATTAAGCCTGAGTTTAGTTGCAGAAATTGTGCTGGAGGTATTCCATATTGCAGGCATCCAAGAGTAACTCTAGACTATGAAATGTAATCCAGCTGCAACATTTGAGTCACTCTCCTTTCTGAGGTGCTCCGRGATCACTGTCTGGTTTGACAGGTGAGGGCTGCCAGGCTGCTAGTGAAGTTGTGAGAGTGCAGTGTCTTTGTCCATTTTGTTGCTGGATTTAAGGGGGAAAGAGTGTTCTGAGTATGCTGCTAGCTTTTCAGGACAGAAACAGTGCACAGTATTTAGAACAGTGAGGATTTAGTCCYGATGGTTGGTATGGCTCAAGTAACTCTTCTCGTTGTTTGTTTCTCTTTTTCTGTRATTTGCTTTGCGCATGAAGATATTTCAGGCTTGAGTCTGGATACAGTAGAGCTGGTAGATCTTAGAGTGCTTTGAAAATGATGCACTTTTCTCTCCTTTCTCTACCCCTCCCCACTAGRCTGTAGAATATCCTGAGATGGAAGACACCCACAAGGATCACTGAAGKCCAACYYCTAGGCAAGGTGTTTTCTCCTGGGAGGCAAGCAAGCAGAATCTCAGGATGGGCAGGGGGGTAGCACTGGCAAGGCTGCAGTACAAAACACAACCCTGTCATGACTCTGTGCTGTGACAAACCCTGAGGCAGAGAGAGGWTGCTGTGGGGAGACAGGCAAAGGGAAGTGGGAATGTCCCACTATTTTTACAGCAAATTATGGGTTGTGGCATGTTTTCGTAAATGTGCGAGTGATTGAGGGAGATGGGTTTACCCCTCAAGTCACCCAGTAATTTCTTAATAGCAACTGGTGATGTGTACAGGGAATACATGACTGCACTGTCACTCTCTTCTCATCCCTGGGCACAGCTGGGAAGAGGGAATATTCTGTCAGGGCATGTGGGGAAGGCTGAAAGGGAGGYTTTAAGGTGTTCCTGTAAGCACAGGGTGAACACAGCTTGTTTTGGKGCCATCTGGGAAGGCAGTCGTCCTCTCACATCACTCCTACAGTTCACCTTGTCTTCCTGCCCCTGCGCAATGAGCAAACTGAGCAGTTTCATTTTGGAGAGGGGCAGAGAGAGGAAAATGAGCAATTTGGAGGTATGCTGGAGCAATGCARCGTGCCTTTTCCTGGGAGAGCAAGGCCAGGCATGCAAGTTATGTCATTGCAGTGTGTGCTTTGTCACAAGGGAGGGTCAGGGCTGTGAAAAGCAGCTAAAAATTGTGTCTGTGTGTCCAGAAGAATCATGACAGCTGGATTGCCCAGTGGGTGTTATCAGGTGCACCACAGGCATTTCTTCCTTTGTTCCCTACCAGCATCATTTTTGCCTATCCCATTGCTGAGAGTGTGSTAATAGTGATACCAGACATGAAAATAGGCATCTGAGTGTAAAAGGGGAAAGATGGATTGATTCTGACTCTTGACAGTCATAGCAAAATTACTTTAGTAGAGACCAGAGCAAAAAAAGGTGAGATGTGCTGCCCTGGGCATGCAGTGAAAACTGGCATGATCAGAAATTTCACATTCAGTGAGGCAGTATRGAAGCCAATCTGCACTGAAATGTATTGTAATTGCATTTTACTAGAATGTTGCCTTTGGAAGCTTAATTTAAAAGGTGGCATTGTGAAAGGTTTTGTTGTGACTGCTAAAAAGAGTGAACAAAGTGCACTGAAAGGCAAAAAAAGGTATTAACTGATGTGGGCGACAAATACATAAGTATCAAGCAAAGCATGCGCAAAAACTCCAATTTGGTTTTAAACTATGGTTTRGTAGAGAAATACAATTTTCTGTTTAGTGGGAGCAAGAAATAACTGATKCTGTATGTCCCAAGTTCATAAAATTGATGGAATTGGAGAAGGGCTCTTCCGTGAATGTGGGCACAGTGAGAGATAGACAACTGTGAATATCTGAAATGTRTGAGTTTATGGGATTGGGGCTTTCACTGACTGGGCAGTAAGACACCTCCGGTACAAGTGTGATACCAGAACAAGCCAAAACAACTAATGATGTATACTACATTGTGTGAAAAATCTSTATTATTTGTAGTAAACAACTTCACAGCACAAAAGGAAAATATCTTAGTAATGTGTTTTGTTATCTGGAAGAACTTGGAGGCAGAAGGAACACGGAAGGAAAGAACAGAGTGAGCAGCTGATACATTTTTGTTGGGGAAGGGATTGCTTAAATAAGACTTTGCTTATGGTTGCAATCAGATACGGGGTTTATAACAGGCCTTTGCATATTCAGTACACTGAGCAGCCACTCCCTGCCTAATCCTCAGAGTGGGGTAGGAGGGGTTACTATTACCCCAGCTGCACAGATGACCCTCAGACAGGCAGAAACTGCTGCAAACAGCTAGAATTAGGAACTGGAAATTCTGCTGGATGGCACCATTCTTGGTTTTCCTAAAAAAAACGCCAAAACTAGTTACAATCTAAGTCTTTTGTAGRGACTCCTTATAGTGAATGACTGCAGTGGGGCACTGAAGGAAGGAGAACTCCTGGTATCCTAATGTGTGTTCCCCTTCCAGCCTGGATTATGTTACTGGTGATAACAGCCATCCTTTGTGGGCCCCACTGGCTCGAAATTTCTAGTGACTGCACCCRTGTTTAACTGCTCATAAGCCTGAGCTGTGAGGAGAGGCAAGACTTGAAACAGCAGGGTGCATCTTTGCCACCTTCTGTTAGGGCAAGAGCAGGAATAGCCAAAGGTTTGGAATGCTGGGGTATTCCCCATGCTTGCATCAAAAGCAGCAATGCAGTGTGTCCTGCTGTGGGGATAGTTGTAATTGCACCTTCGCTAGCACAAATGGAAGAGGTGAGGTGCTGGCTTCAGTAGTAGGCACAAAGATCTGTGCTGAAAGCTGGGTTCCTCAGGTGTGTCAGTCTGGCAGAGGTYAGACCAAGTTTTTCATACAGGAAGGTGTTTGGGAAGAGGACTCCAAGAAGGAGAGCTCTGGCTCTTCCCTCCTTCTTGGGCATGGTCCACTGACAATCCCAACCCTTCCCCCTTCAGGCTCTCCATTGCTCTTAGCTTTCCCAAACTCCAGTGATCACACAACATCATACCCTTTGCTGTTACATCCAGTGATTTTTTTTTTTAAGCACAGCAAAGCATTTTGCCCCATCTCAAATGCAAGAAACTCCTTGAGGTGATTGGAGGAGCTCTGYTGCACCTCGCTGACCTTGGCAGAGGTGGGACACTGACGTGTTTATTTATGCCCCGCTGATCAAAGCGCATTGCAGGTAATGGGAAGGTGAAGGAGCTGAGTTGAGTCTGTGATTTCATTTGCCTGCTGCCTGTGACTTCCCAGGGGAAGTCTCTCAGGGATGGGAAGGTGTGCACCAGTCCAATTAGGATGTGCCATGCATGCCTGCGTGGGCTGGGGGACGCGAGGACTTTGCATTCCTCAGCCAGAGCTGTCGTTTTGTGACCGTGTCGTAAAAGAGGGGAAGGAAATTTTATTGGCTCAATTTTCAACTGTTACTCACAGGCCACTGTGTAAGTTGCCTCATCATCTAATTCCTCACCACCACACTGAAGTCAGGAGCTTGGGGTGAATTTGAAGCACAGAGATTTTGTTTTCTCCTCAGCATTGTCATCTGATAAGGTSGGACCTGGGAGGGGAAAGACAGAGGTTACATGCCACAGGGCTGAGGAAAAGGAAGCCATAGGCCAGTCAAGAAGAGTCAGAGTTGATGTCTTCAAAGACTCCCAAAGGGCAATCTTAGGATCCTGATTGTTCAGCTAATATCTGAAGAGTCATGAAGCCATCAAGGAGTGCTGTTCTAGAAAATCTGGAAGGGTGGTGGTGGGGAGCAGACTCTGCCCCCTCATTCATATGCAGAAAAATGAAAATGGAGGGAGGAAGGATTAAAATATCTCGAGTTGTTCATTATGCATTGAAACTTGTTTAATTATTAAAATGGGRAAAATATTTTAATTATTGCATCAAAGAAATGTTAGTGATATTTCTGAGCTGGTATAAAATTAGTGCTTTAAATTAATCCACACTTGGAGGTGTCCTGAACATCAAAGTATGTGGATGTAATTTTTGCCCATTGACAAAGAAAGGGAAATAATACTGAAATAGAGACTATCAGTATTGTTCATCTTAATTTTTAAAGGTTGTACCTGTAGGGCTATTCTTTTTTTTTTTTTTTTTTAGTTTTTATAATATACTGTGTTAATGACAGGAACTAATGCTAAATCTTAACTACAACATCTATGGGCTGTAATTACTACTATGAACATTGAAATAAGGTAGTACTAATTGGTAAAGCTGGTTATAAAAAGCATTTTCTAAGACTGATGTATATCAGTTGCAGCATTTAAAGCCCTGATTTATACAGATTTTCACAGCTTGATCTGAAAGACAAGGCCACAAGAATGGTTTCCCCTTCCCTTCCCTTTGGAGTGTTTCCCTGCTAGACTTTGCAGATGGTTGAGGATGTTTCCTAGGATCTCCTAGGTGTTGTTACTTATTTTCAGAATTGGTCACAGGGGCTGTTTCCTAATTCACCTCTCTTCCCCTCAGAGTCAGCCCTTTCCTATGGGGAGAAGGCTGGCTGTGGGTTCACCAGAATGGCAGAGTCAGTGGCAACAATGAGACAAGGAAGCATTGAACCATAAAAACAATGGCTCATTTGGAAATGGTTGTAAATCCAATTAGAATATCCTACTTCCTCTGGTGCCTGCTCCTCACCTGGGAGGGCAGCAGAGGTGTTCCTAGCAGAGGGCCAGGACTGAGGGTGTGAAACCTCCCTGCTCTGCTGCTGCTGGTGTGTGTGGGCTGCCAAGGGAGCACCTGGCTCWGTGTGTGGAGTGCTTGGCAGTCACACAGAGACACCTACACTGGAGCGTCAGGGACTGGCCTGTGGATGCTGGGTGTGGTTCATCAGAACCTAGGGCTAAGTCCAGGTTTCTGCTTTCCTGCTCCTGCCTTGCTGCCCCAGCCCTGTGGTGTTGTCCTCTCGTGCAGCTTCTACAGCTGCTCTGGGGTCCCAACACACAGAGGACATGGACCTGCTGGGGCCAGTCCAGASGAGGCCACCCAGATGCTTTGAGGGATGGAGGAGGACTTCTGCTATGAGGACRTGCTGAGGGAATTGGGATTSKTCAGCCTGGAGAAGAGAAGGCTTTGGGGTGACCTCATTGTGRCCTTGCAGTGCCTGAAGGGAGCCCACAGGAARGATGGAGAGAGACTCTTGACAAGGGCCTGGAGKGACAGGACAAGGGGCAATGGCTTCACACTGGCAGTAGGTTTYGATTGGATRTTGGGAAGAAATTGTTYCCTGTGASGGTGGTGAGGCYCTGGCACAGRTTGCCCAGAGMAGCTGTGGCTGCYCCAKCCCTGGCAGTGTTCCAGGCCAGGTTGGATGGGGCTCWGAGCAACCTGGGATGGTGGAAGGTTGCTTCCATCAGATGAAGGTTGCTTCCACAGTGGAAGGATGTAYRACATTCACACTGCCTTTTGTAAAGGTGTGCCTGCCCATGGCAGGGGATGGGAATGAGATGGGCTTTAAAGACCCTTCCAACCCACACCCATTCTCTGATTCCATATATAACTACGGCAGGAAGCTGTCAGATTTACCTTTACTTATCTTATCTTTTCTCCTATGTCACACCTTTATGGCTGCTCACATCACTCTGCTCCTGGGTTTTTTTTTTTTGTTTTTGTTTGTGTTTTTTTTTCTTTTGGCTCGACAACTCCCTGGGATGGCTCATACGTGGTCATGTGTGCACTGGCACAAGGGAGATGTTGGCAGCAACCTGGATGCATAGTAAATTGGTCTGTTCTGGATTTCAGGTGTTCTGGGTTTTCAGGGTTCCATGTCAGGTCTTAATGTAGATTTATTAAGATCCAGTTCCAGGTGGTAGTTTGTACAGTTAGCACCAGAAGGAATTGAAGAAACTCTCCTTTTTTTCTTTTCTTTTTTTTTTTTTTTTCCCCAAAGGAACGGAATATAAACAAATGAACTTTGCAGGATATCTGCAAAGACCTAAATTGGACCTGAAAAATTTGGTTATTCATTTTGTTAACYCAGTTATATCACAGTGTATTTCACTGCTGTTATTTCAGTTTCTGGTAGCTCATGAAACTCACTTCATCAGGTCTAAATATTCTGCACTGTCATGAGTCCCAACCTTTGAAAAACAGGGAYCAGGCAGAGAGGGAAAGGGGAGTTGCCCTTCCTCTCCTTAGTTACAAATTAAGGTTTAGGATTAAGAAATTAGGATAAACTCAGGCAGCAAGATCTAACTTAGTTTTTCTGGCCTTTTCCATGCCCATGAAAGGCCATCCATCCATTTTTTTTTTCTTAATTGTAAGCCAAAACTCTCACAGAACCACATGATTCTAGGAAGTGGGACTGTATGAGAAACAGAAAATGTTGTGATGTGCACAATAAACCTGTGCCAGTTGGCCATACAAGCCTTAGACCGTGAGTAACAACAAGTTTTCCATGTGTTCGCATTAGTACCTTCCTATTCAGCACCCACACAATTCCTGTGGCTTTGGGTGTGTGAAGCTATTTTTCCACGAGGGAGAGGGAAGGGGTCTCTGCTGGTGCTTTCCCACATTTACATTTCTTATAACATTTTATTTCTATCTAATACTTCTTGCTTCCAATAGCAGACTTGTCTCRTGGTAGCTTCTTCGATCTAAGGACACCAATTGAATTTCCAAGAGAAAAATGATTTGTTCCGTGAGAAGCTGGGTTAGGGGAGGGTTGTTCCAAAACCTGTTTTTCCCACATACATCCCATTTGGGTGGATTTTTTTTTTYCTTTCTTTAGCTGCAGTTTTCAGTAGAAAGCTCCATCACTGTTACTGTTTTGCCAAGTATTTTTGATTGTGATACAAATCTCATAACTTTTTAAAATAAATATCACTGCTGGAGTCATAAGGTAATTAAAACTGATGTGGGGAGCTGAGGCTGAAAACATGCATTCTGAGGGCACAATATGAGGATAAAAGTGTGATTTTGTTGTTGTGGTTGCTATCTCATGGGATTCTGAATTTTTTATTGTTCTCTCCAACTGATGGTACAATATTGAAGCCAGATCATGACAGAGTTTTCTGCTGTTGTTATGGCTGAYGACACTGTGCTGTCACTACCATGGAATGATATACATGTGCAGTTTTATGGGTATTTTAGCTTTTTTTTTTTCAGTTGCTTAGGATGTGCTTTACCTATTGATACAAAAGCAGGATTTTCCCAATATATTTATGGCTGGGTGTATATTGGTGTTTTGCTTGTCAGTCATCCCACACTGCTAAAATGATCCAGCTTTATCTTCTGTGGGGCTCTGACAGCTCACCAGAAATCTGACAATTTTCCAGGTGGAACTTGATCTGGCTGTGAAAGAGGTTATATTACGTGCTTGCATCAGAAAGGATGACTTTGGAGGCTCTCTCTGCAGGGCAGGACAGTTTGTCCCAGTTCACTTTGCTGTTCATCCTTATCTGCCTGTAGCTTAACTGTGCTCAGGATGGCTACAGGTAACGTGACAACAGCTGTGCTCCCAAATGGTTCCACTGTGCAGGCTGGGCAAGGCCAAGCTTTCAAGTGTGCTTCCCAGTCCTTTGATGTCTTTAAGGGCATTTGCATCTGTCAGAATGGTTTGGTGCAAACATGGGCCTTCTTTAATCTGAGACTCAAAAACAGCAGCGTGGGATTCTGGCTCACRTGTCCATGGTGTAGTGAGAGGCTCTGAGATTTCTGCCACTAACTGGAGAATCTGTCCCATGAAGGTCCTGAATCATCCTGCTCAAAGAGGAACTGGGAGCTGCTCGAGTTCATGGCAGACATGCCATCTGGGAATGTGTACAGCACACTGCTAGCAGCCACCTCTGCATAAAATGTTGTGGGGAAAGTAATTTGGGAAGTTCTTGCCTCCTTTTGTGCTCCAGATGTTTCTGTCAGTTGTGTCTCCAGAGTTTGTAGAGAAACTTGCACTGGGCAATTTGCAATGACTCAATACATTACTTCCACTGTGGGAATTCTGCTGTTCACCRAGTGGTGTCAATTATCTTTCTACTGAGCTCTAGCAGTGAGAATCACATACGATTCTTGTTTATTCTCATATTAGAAGATTGCAGAATATCAAGGCTTGCCTATAACTTTTTTGAATATGAACGTTACCTCTGCTTAGAGTGAACTGTGTTTTTTGTTTTACAGGTGACCCCATATTATCTTAAGAATGAATCACTTTTATTGCMTCTCTGGGAAGTGCAATGTACAATCCAAGCCACGTTCTTTACTCACTGTTTGCCGAATTGTGTTCAACCCTAAATTATGTTTCTATGGCACTTGTTTTTTGTCAGTATTAAGTAATATAATCTACTTAAATAGAAACCAATGTAAGAAGAGTATGGAAAAGTATCCTCTATTTTTTTCCCCTCAGTTAGTGAGTCATTAGATAATTAATAGGCTCAGTGTATCTTGAGTGTGCCTACGACAAGTGAAAGCTACAACTGGATATGTTAAAACCCGGGCAAACTCTGCACTGGTGGAGGTCTCACCTGTATTTCTCAAGTAGCAGCTCAGATGCATTTTCAAGGAGGTCAGGTGCTATTGGCAGCTTTGCTTTGTTTTCCCCTGCCTAAGACACCTGAGGCAGCTCCTGGYTCCCAGAACATTGCCAGCACTGTGYAGCACGGCAGTAGACTACATTATTTTGCTTTTTTAGATCATCTTTCTTTCTTGGTTCTTTTCTTCAGCAAGCTCCTTCTGCTCTCCATGTCCTGAACGCTGATTCCACGTTACATTATTTCCCTCCTTCCTTCTTATCTCTAGCACCCTGTGTTATCTCTTCCTGAGCTCAAGAGTTTTGACCCCCTCCTTCACCTCCCTTGATGGGTTGTACAGCGATAGAGCAGCCCGGGATGGTGTGTGAAGACTRTTTCTTTGCAGGAGAATATGTGCAGTGGGAATCTCTCACGTGGAGGGACACACAGCTGAGGAAGCCAGCCTAAGCATGGCAGGACAAGCTGTGGAAATACAAAAATTGAGGCTTGTGGCAGGGCAGGCTTTGTGTTTGGTTTCCCGGGTCTCTCACCGAACTGAAGTCCTGTGTGTGGCTTCCTGGGAGAGATGGTGCTTTCCTGCACACTGAGCTCTGGATTTTGTAAGAAGAAAGGCTGAGCTTATYMAGATAATAGGGTTGGAAAYGAYCTTAAAGATCACCTAGTCCCAAACCCATCTGCTGTGGGTAGGGACACCTTCCACTCRACCAGGTTGCTCAGAGGCCCATCCAACCTGGCTTTGGGCACTGYCAGGGATGRGGCAGCCACAATCTCTCTGGGCAACCTGTGYCAGGSCCTCACCACCCTCAGAGGRAAGAATTCCTTCCTAAYATCTARCCTAAATTTCCCCTYTTTSAGTTCCTTGTAAAGTGTACCTGAATTGTGTCACCAAGAWGATTAACCAAGCTGAGATAGCAGGAAAAGGCTCAGGGCTGCCTTGTTGTTTTTTGGGTGGGTGTTGCAGCCAACTCTTTCCTGCCTGAGCTGCAACCCTTMAAGACAGCTTTGGCATTTCTACACCAGGCTGTGGCTGCACCAGCAAGGATAAGCCCAAACTAGGGACTACCTGGGAAACCCTTTGTTTGAATAAGAAAAAGGGTGTCCTTGTCCATGCCACTCAAACATTGTCATGAACTGCTTTCTCCTCTCGCTTCCGGCTGGAGCAGCTCCGTCCCCGTGTTGCAGGGCAGGACTTTCTCTGCTGGGAGCGTGYTTGCAGCAGCCTGGGTGTGTGGGCTGCCCCATGGCCCGCGGCTGGGGAGCAGGATAGGAGCAGGAGGGGGAGCAGGATGGGARCAGGAGGGGGAGTGGGGCCGAGGGCGGCCAGGCGGCTCCCGGCACCATGCAGGGAGAACCAAGGTGGCAGGCAGAAAGCTCCCTCTCTCCCCACTTTTGGAGGAGGAGGATCTCAGGGTTCCACTTGTGTGTAGCCTTGCTTCCTGGCTAGCTGAAGGGCTTGTCTGTGCTTGATAGCACTTGTTATTGCTCCTTTCTTGTTTGTTGGAGGAGGGGGGGGAGGGAAGGTGAGGTGCTTTCTATTTAAAACCAGAAGTGTTTGTCATCTCCATCCAGGTGAATTAACCCACAGTGGAAGGAACTACAACATTCACAYTGCCATTTGTAATATGGGAAAGCTGTGGATGGATTGTGCCCTCATGCTTTCACTGCTGTCCTTTTCTGCTCACCAGGCCACCTCCTTCACCCTTCTCCTCTCAGATTTTGTGCCTGTGACTGCAGCAGGACCAAACATTGCCCCTCTGTTTTCATGCTGGCATGTGGCCAGCTGCTCCCTCTCACTGTTCCAGCTTGGAGGGGTTCTGTGYACCCAGAATCACCTAAAAGCTGGGTGCATGGGAACTGAAATGTGGTGTTTGCAGGCCCTCTTGGGAGAAGAGCCTGAGTGGCTTTATSTCAACAGGGAACATTGGTTTACCTTGTTCCACAGACATATGAGGGAGTGATGGCCAGCTCATCATCTGATCCGGTAAGAGATGTGAAAGATCAGTAAGCCCCAAAAGGGAAAACAGTGAATTTTCTTTGAGAGTTTGTGTATCCTGCTTAGCGGCAGATGCTGGATAGGTCCTGTATGCTGCTCTGTCATGTTATTGGCCCTGCTGAAAATGCTAATTGAAAGTTTGCTTTGGGTAGCTGAGCTCCTGGGGGTCTCCTGGGCCCTCCTCTGATGGAGCAGACCTGCTCTAGGAGTTTAACACGGCRCTCTCTTCTGGTAATTACTGGGCTCTTGAACATAGCTGCTCTGCATGCAAAGACTACAGGTGCTGTCAGTCGTGTTTTATTATTTCCTCTACGATCTCCATGAAACCCTTATTGCAGACATGTGTCTTCTACTATGGCACCCAGCCTTTGACCAGGAGGTTAACAGTTTCCCTGGTGAGATGCAGAAGTCCTCCCCTCCTGTCTCTGCAGAAAGTTTGCCTGCTCCTTCTCCTGCCTCACTTCCCAAAGCTCCTGTCTTGCTCTCCCTGAGGAGTGCAAAACACCTGGCAGTAATACGATGAGACAAATCTCACTTGGCAGCTTCCAGTGTTGATGTGCTGTGCACCTCCCTCTACCCTGCCTCCCAGTATCATCATGGAACTGCTCCAAATGCAGCTTTAAACTCGTCCTTTCGCCTCTCCAAATCCCTTGCAACAGAGCCATGGAAGTGGAAACTGGGGCTTTGAGCTTAGTAAGAGGAAATTCAGTGCTGTGTATATCTGTGAAACAGCACAGTGAGCAGAGTTCTTCCCCTGACAAAGTGTGGGCTTGAGTTTGAGCACCTTACTATTCAGGTCTTTATGAGCCATCCTGCCTTAAGTAATGGTAGACCTTCCTTAGCCAGCAGCCTGTGTCTCCCTAAACAGTCTGTCTGCTCCTGGGGAGCCTGTTTTTGAAAACTGTCTGTATTAGGTGTGAAAAGTAGTACTTTTCTAGGCCTGGAGCTGAGGAGATGCAGGTGGGGTAGCCAGGAGAGTGAAGAGCAGTGTAGCACAAGAGTGATCCCATGTGGAACCTTTGAAAAGACACTTCAGCAGCATCCAGGTGGTTTAGTAGCAGCTGACAGCAGCAAGACCTGGTGGAAACCCTGTGGGAACTCCCTGAATGGACATATCCCTTTGAAAAACAAACTGGTTGTTAAAATAATAGCTATTACAACTACTCACTGCTYGGGAGGGAAAATCCAAATTGCTGAAAAACCCTGGTTTTGGCCTGGTTTTGTAAGAAAGACTTGTCTTTTCACTATAAACAAAAATTAAAGATTACATGAGAAAAAATACACAGGAAGTAGTTAACAGATGAGTTAACTCAATTAACTAACTCAATTATTTTTATTTTTTTTTTTAGAACTGGGGTTGTTCAACCTGGAGAAGGGAAGGCTCCAGGGAGACCTCATTGCAGCCTTCCAGTATTTAAAAGGGATGTACAGAAAAAGGGAGAGGTATTTTTTACGTGGGCAGGTAGTCACAGAACAAGGGGGATATGTTTTAAACCAAAAGAGGAGAGATTTAGATTTGAAATGGGGAAGAAATCCTTTAATATGAGGGTGGCAAGGCACTGGCCAGAGCAGGTGTGACTGCCCCATCCCTGGAAGTGTTCAAGGCTACGTTCTGCTCAGGGGCTCTAACAACCTGGGATAGTGGAAGGTGCCCATGGCAGGGGGGGGAACTGGATGGTCTTTAATGCCCCTTGCAACACAAACCATTTTGTGATTCTGTGATGACAATACCTGTGATGAAGGTGYATAAAATGCTTCAGTTCTATCTCCAGAGCATGCGCTCCTTGCCTTTGGAGCAGGTGATTTGTTTCACTTGACGTAAGGGAAAATAGAAGCTAAACCAGCTTTCATGCCAGGCATGCCCTGGCTATGGAGCTAACTGGGACAATTAGTTCAGAAGTAATTATGCCCTTATTGCTTTTACTTTCTGTGTGGGATCAGAGGTTGGTACTTGTGACTGTAGAGCCACTCTAGCACAAGGAAATCACCGTAGAAGAAAAGAGAGGGAGCCACTGTTTGTCTCTTTCTCAGGTTTTTTCCAGGTAGGGATTGTGCGTCATGGTAGAAGCCAGAGAGATAAAAGTGGTGAATCAGATTCTTCTGTCCTTTTCACAGACATATCCCGAATGTGCATTCCCTAGTGCTTTGTCATGTCTGAACTTCAAATGCAATAGTGGATGGGAAATTCCACTATATCCTTTGGGAAACTGTCCAACAATCCTCAGATGGCTTTTTTTTCTTTCCCCCTCCCTAAAAGAGTCAACTAAATGATGATGTAGTTTCTYTTTAAAGTGTGTAGATTAGTCCACACACACCAGAGCTACTCCTCTCAACCCATGTGGTTTACAGTCTTCAAATATCTMGTGTCTTGTGTCATGTCCTAGTTACCTGTTAATCAAATTCTTATGTTCCTACGTCTTGTTAATTAATTTCTRTGGCCATTTGCAATGAGACCTACACAGAGATCTGTAAAGAGAGCCATCRGCTCCAAAGAACAGGCAAAAATCAGAGAGAAATTTTATACTCAGCTAGAAGAGGCCAGGAGTATTTATCTACTGTGTACCATGAAAATCAATGGAGATTTTTGAAATTTTTCTTGTTCTCTGGATGCCTTCTGGTACTCCCTTTTGGGCCTGAGATAACCAGCCATGGCCAYCACTTTTCATAAGTTGCCCTGTGGCCATTGCAGAGAACTCAGCACCTCTGCTCTTTGACCAAAGTCACTTTCTGCATTTGCATGTGAAACTAAAAATACACCAGTGGGGTTATTTTGATGTTACTCTCATATTGCAAGCTTACATGTGGTGTTTGCCTATTCTCAGTCTTTGTATTTGATTCCCAGCTCTTATCACCCACTATTGGTTTTGGTCTTGGTTTTTATCAGCTTCAGTAGAAGCAGTGAATTAGATCCATCATATCGTTGTGAAGTAGTAACAGAAAAATGCATTTTTCTTCAGCAGGATGTGTCTGTGATGGAGTCTGAAGAAACCAGTGAGGGAGCTACCACTCCCCCAGGAGCCAGCAGCATCACTGGGGAAGCCTGGGATTCTTCAGCCGTGGAAGGAGAGCATCATGCCGCTCACACAGCAGCCGAAATGAGCACCAGCCCATCTAACTCTGCAAAAGGAGCAGAGCTCAGCATGCCCAAGGACTGCCTTGCTGCTCCAGGGAAAGCAGCAGAGATGCTGGGCAGACCCTCTAACTCTATGCAAAAAGTGCCAGCAGGACTGGAACAAGGCCGAGGGGATACAGAGCCTCAAAAGGGACTCTCAGAACTGGAAGGAGAAATGCTTTTAGAGGAGGGTGGACAGGACTATTCTCTGAAATCTAGGCAATTGGAACTGGTGGACCTGGAAAGCAACCAGGAGCCTTCCTCTCACAGCAGAGTCCAGGATGAGCCAGCCCCTGGCAGCCCCATCCTGCAGGCTGTGAACCTCAGCACTGAGTTTCCTCAGTGCCAGGCAGAACTGGCTTTTCATGGCTCAGACCCTCAGGCCCAGCAAACGAAATCCCCTTTGGCTGTTGCCATTTCCTCTCAGAGAGAGACACCTAAGTGCTTTTTGGTGTGTAAAACTGTTTCAGAAGGGCATTATAAGGCTGAACCCTTTCTGGATAACATATCCAAGGGTTCTTTGCAAGAGGTCGATGTTGGTGCAGGGCAGGAGCAAAGCACCAAAAAGTTGGCACCAGCACCTGATGAGCAGCCTACCTCAGAGGGAGCAGTAGAAGATACAGCTAAACCTTACACTTCTSAAGATGTTCAGGAAAGCTTAAGAGCACCCCAGGGTTTGGAAGAGAATACYGAAACTTCCTCTTCCCATCAGTTGTCTTCCACTTTAACACATGAGAGCCAAATGAGTTCACTACAAGCAGAAGGAAGCACCTCAGCTGGTGAAACAGGGAATACCAGCATGGTCAAAGACCAGGGAATGGTTCCTAAAGAGAACTCATCTGCTTCCAAATGCCTTCATCTAGAAGATGATCACAGAAAAACTGAGGGCAGACCTTCCCCTTCAGCAGAGAGTGCTTTCCAAGGAAGGAGTACTGCTAAAAGGACAGAGGAAGTGAATGCTTCATGGCACGAGGAGGCAGTGTCTGAACTTCAGCAAGAAGAGGAGGAAGAGTGCAAAGAGCAGAATCTGCCGGAAGAAGGCAGACCTTTGGAGCTCCACGATCAGAAAAACAGGGAACAAAATGAGCAGGCACAACTGCAGAGGGAAGAGCTCAAACTAGAGGCTCTATCATCAGCTTTTGGGTCGGAGATACCTTCTGTTTCCAGGCATARTGTGGATGTGTGTGGTTTGGAAAATGCTTCCTTGTCTGAGCAAACAGGATCAGCATTTCCTCCTGGGGAACCTGTCTCTGTGGATCCGCATCCTGGTGAGGACGTGCTGCTGAAAGCTCATGTCACAGGAGCGGGTGCTGGATGTCAGCCACCTGCTGTCAGCCCTCTGTCCTCAAATAACCTGAGCTCAGAGGGGGAAACTCCACACGTGTGCTCTGCCTCTGACCAGGCAGAAGACCTGGAGGACTCCGGCAGCTTTTCCATTGGTGGTCAGGATATTGGAGAAGCTCACTGGGATGATAAGACACGACTGGGCAGGGAGCATGAGCACAGTGGTGGTCATGGAAAAGCTATCCAGAGGTTTGATAAAAGAGATGCATCACTCTGTGGAGAGATGACAGCACCTTTTAGCACAAAGAATCYGGAGGCCCTTGTTCCAGCACACCCTTCCTCTGGTACCAGTAACTTGGAGCCACCTGATCCCACAGATCTTCATCCCATTAYGGGAAAAGCTGAGCTTTGGGACTTCATTTCAGCTTCCCCCTCAGAGCTCACCTCAGCAGTGTCAGTGTCTGTTCCAGAGCAGGAGGATGCCAGAATGGCCCCTGTGACCCCTGAGCTGCCAGACTCTGCAGGGAAGCCACCCAACCAAGCTGTTTCTGCACGAGGGTGGGACCCAACACCAGCAGAACCTGCTGTTGTAAGGACAGATAGAGGGGAGGCCAAGACTTCCCATGAACTCCTTACCTCTGAGGAAGGCTTTCATGAGGATCTTAGTGGCCTGTCTTCTTTCTCTGTAATGTACCCGAGCTCCCTTCCTCTACAAGGGAGCTTTCCTGGGGATAGGAGGTCTGTGGCTAGTACTGCAGGGCCTCTGGAAACATCCCAAACCCCRGAAAGGACTTCCACTCCCCTGAGCCACCCAGAGACAATTCAGCAAAACCCTCCCAAAAAAAGTGCCATTATCCAAGGAAAAGAAACAGGAGCAAATGTGGATCATAACRTACAAGTGCCTTTATTTAATGAGCCTGACTGCAGTTTATACCAAAAAGAGCCTGGATCCAGAATTTCCCGTGTCCTGAGCACCCTGACCTGGCCCTCCGTAGATGATACGGTCCTTGCTGTGAACCAGCCAGGACAACCTCTGTCCCCTGTGTCCCACTCAAGCCTACCTCTGGTGTCTGAGCCTGATGCCAATCAGCTTCCTCATCCTCCTTYCCACGTCCAAAGGCCCAGCCAAGCTCAGGCCCCTGCACTCCATGCAAATCACCTTGTTCCACCTCCAGCCCCTGAAGGTTACCAGCCTCTGGCTCCTGGAGCACACTCCAGGTCCCCCCTCAGCTGTGGGATGGATGATGGTAAGCTGGGAGCCATTCCAAATCCTGCTCCRAGCCATCCTCTCAGGACTGCCACTCCTGCCTCTGATCCCAACTCCATGGCCTCTGCTTCTGATGGAGAAAGTCTAGCAGAGAGAGATGACCTTGTTCCAGTGAGTGGAGAGTGGGATCTTGGTGACTCAGGTCCCCATGATACAGAGACTTCTGATGACTCAGGGGTCAGTTTGCTGACCAAAAGTTTTTCGGCTCTTGGAAACGAAATGTTGGCTGGCTGCTCCGACACCAGCCCTGAAACAGCGGATCCCCACATGGA
This sequence comes from Alauda arvensis, assembly GCA_902810485.1. Taxonomy (NCBI): domain Eukaryota; kingdom Metazoa; phylum Chordata; class Aves; order Passeriformes; family Alaudidae; genus Alauda; species Alauda arvensis. The sequence goes on along the minus strand of CADDXX010000290.1, from coordinate 649,029 downwards.
TRTAGAGAGTGGAAAATCCTCACCTGAACACCATTCCTGGCCCTCGTTGGAAGGCCTGATAGCATCCCCAGACTCCAAGAGCAGAGACTCTGCACAGCCCCTTCCAATGCTTGCATTCACCAATCCAATCCACTTCTTCCAGCTCAGCCCTCCTTCGCCACCGACCACCAGAACAACCTGCCAGGACGAGGAGCTGCGATGGGAGCAGCCTGCAGGCAGCTTCAGCGTGGACACAAAGAGCATCCCAGCTCCTCTGGCAGTCACAGAGAGAACARAAGGTGGGAGCAGGGTCAGGCAAAGGCTGGGAGGAGGAGAATACGAGCCAATGGAAGAAAGGGCCAAACATGCGCCTTTGGAAAAATCATCAAGTTGGCCAGACAAAAAAAAGATGGAGGTAACTGTGCAGGAGCCAGCAGCCAATCAAGAAAACCCAATTAAAAGCAGAGTAAAAACCAAGGACTGGCACCGTCAGGGGGTGAAGAGGATGTCAATACCACCAGACATCTTGCAGCGTGAGTCCTCTCTTCCATTTCCCTTCCTCCTTCCCCCCTCCAACTTAGCACAGTTATCAAAAAGTAGGATTCAATTAAATAGACAATGTGATGAAGAGGCATGAGAGCTGAGAGCTCAGCATGGCTCTTGTGCCTTTCTGGTGATATTCCTTGCTCCAGCCCTATAGATCTTTCCTGTCCTGCCCCAAGCCTTCACTTCCCAGCTGTCCCCTCCATCCTCTCTGTTGCCCTGTGTATCCTGCCTGTTCCCTTGAGTAGGGAAGCACTCTGGGGCTCAGTCCCCCCATTCCACACGAATACCTGCAACAATAAACTTACTTCATGGATCCCTGAGGCAGTTAGGAAGAGCCCTGCACACACCCTCAGTAGCCCATATCTCTTATCAGTTGTTTATGTGCTGCCTCCCCTTACTTTGCAACTGGCACTTTTAGGTTCCCACTTGACCTTCTAAAAAAGATGATTTTCCTGTGAGAGCAGGATTTGAGAGTACAGATAAGAATGCAAATTTGTTAAACCCAAGGTCCCAGCTTGCACAGAAGTCAAATCACTGATGTCACAAGTGGAAAACATGTATTTTCTGTAATGCAGCTCATTCAGCAGTACTTGCTATCAGGATGTATGTCTGTTCTTTACTATATCTTACATGAGCTTTAAATAATTACTTCTTTTTAGCTCTTACTTTAGTCTATTTTTGAAGCTCTGAAACATGCTGGATTTTTGGCACAGAGGAAAAGGAGGGGTATAKGGGGGGTGTAAAAGGTTTGGCAGAACTTGAATCAAGATTTGTTCACATGTTTAACCTGTAATTTCCTGATTCCAAATTTTAAAATATTCAAGGCAGTAGTACCATCTTTTCCCTTACCCATAACTGCAGCTCAGTCTTCAGGCTTTCTTCCTTTTTCTGCTTCCAGTTATTTCAGATTTAGAATTTCTTCWCACCTTATTTTATTAAATCCCTCTCAAACCAAAAGGATTTCTCCATTTTTGCACTTTGGCTCCACTGATCTCCTGATACCTGGCCCTAGTAGCTAAAAGTGTAAGGACAGCACCARACAGGGCACACAGGCAGTATCTTTGCTTGCATAACTGGAGAGAGAAACTCTTAGAAGTTACTATCTAAAATGCTGCCTAAAATGTCAGTCTTTTTCTTTGTGTGAAAAGTAAATGTGGCYAACAGATGTAAAGTGTAAGTGATCTCAAGGATTATTAAAACTAGAATGTTTCTGACCCAGAAATAAATGTTACGAGGGCGCCTGTACTCCAACTCAAGACTGCCACTTAGCTGGGGTATAGGTAAGTGTATCATTAGGTCTAAAAATGGACTGAAGTGTTGACTTTCCAATTGTCTTCTATGCAGATGTTCCTTCTGTTCCTTCAGAGGAAGAAGCTCACAAGGCACACAGGGAACCACCAGTGAGCTCAGAAACAGTTATAATGCGGTGAGTCTCTCGAGAACCCTTAGAATCTGTCCCAATCCCTGTGCAGCACAGACACTTCCATTGTTTCTGAGTTACCAAAGGTGATGATAAGGATTGGAAAATTTTAACTAAATGCCCTAGGCCTGTGTTTCAGTYGATGCTGTTTTGAAGAGGACCCTGCTGCAACAGAGTAGGGTATTTCTGTGCCTTCAGGCCTTCCCATTAARCCAAGCTTTGCCGTTTGTGTCAAGTAAAGCTTGTGGAGCTTGAGCTTGTTRGAAAAGGAGATGTCCCTGTTGTGACAGCAGTTTCTGAGGTTTGGATAAGCCATCTCTGGTGTTGTGCCCTTCGTTCACTCTGTGTTTTGAAATCCTTATTCCCTGGCAGAGAGAAGAAACCTGCAGACACATCAGAGAACTTCAAACGCCGGCACTCCAAACTGATCAATTCCTGTAAGTACCTCCTGCCTGGRGTGCTGTGGCAGTCCCCTCTCCACCCGCATTTCTCACCCTTGCAGTGAGCACAGAGGAGAGGGACTCCTGCCACATGGTGGTTGTAGTGTTAGAAAGCAGGGAAAGCAGCTGGAATCCTGCAGCATGCTCAGGCAGCTGGGGAGCTTTGCCTGAATTTGGCTGTCCCAATCCAGGGCAGAGWTTTGTCCAGGTTGAAGCAGGGGGTGAGTTGCTACTACAGAAAAGATAAATGTATGTGTCTTTCTTCACAGCAAGGTTGCTGTATCAGGAGTACAGTGATGTGGCTCTGAACAAGGCCATCCAAAGTCAGAAGAGAGTGGATTATCCAGAGGATTTAGAGTCAAGTTTCCCAAGTTCCCCGAGGCTACCGAGAAAAGTGCTGTCCCCACAGGACTCGTATGTGCAGCGTCTGTCAGTCTCATCTAATGCATCCCTCTGGCAGGACATCCCYGGGATACGGGGCAGCAGAATGCTGCTCAACATGTCCCGTGACGAGCAGAGGCTGCAAGAGGTAAGGGACAGATGTGACATGGTAAAGGGGTGGTCTGCAGTCAAGGAAGAGTCTCTGGAAGAGGGGTTAAAGCAGAGAGGAAAAACTGTGATGTGGGAATGCAGGTGGTTGCAGACGCCACTTCTGCCCCTGGAAGCAGCATGGGGTGTGAAGCAGAGCAATGCTGAAGTGCTGAATTTTGAGAAAAAGCAGCACTGAAGGACAGACTCTGCACTGTATCAGTAACTCCAAGAAAACAAACATGAGGAAAAGTGGGAACAAGATAAGGAGTTTTGAGTATGCTCAATACAGAAGGGTGTATAAAAGTAGAAGACTTGCAGCGTACTCCCACACGTAAGATTGTGAGAGGTGCTAATAAAACCACAGTAAATTGTATTTTCTGTGGTAGAATATGAATTTAGTAAACTGACCTGTGTGAGCTGCAGGGCTGAGAGGAGACAGGGAAATGTATGGATTCAGCACAATGGTACACAGAAACTAGGTAAGGAAAATGAGAGGATCTGAGAAGTGGACAGGAGGACGCAGAGAAAGAGGTGAAAACGACAGCATGGGAAATGTGATGGAGAAAAATGTGTGTGGTACAGATGCTGGACTTCATGGGAGCTTGTAAAATGGGGAACCTTGTGAAAGTGGTGTTGAGGGGGAAATAAAAAGTAAAATGAGAGCAAGTAGCTATTTTTAAGTCATACCACAAATGTGTTTTTTAAAGAAAGTCTACAATAGCATGCTTGCCTTTCATTTCTAAAGCCTCTCTTCTGTAATTACTCCTTGCCTCATGTGCTGGGAGCTTTTCCTGCTTTGCCCTATCTCCTCTGCCTAAGATCCCTCACAGACTTGTGCAGCCTACTGATGCTGTGCTCCCTTGTTTTCTCTCCCTAGGCCAAGTTTGAGCTGATAATATCTGAGGCTTCCTACCTGCGCAGCCTGAACGTGGCCGTGGATCACTTCCAGCGCTCGGCAGAGCTGCAGGCCATGCTCACCAACCAGGAGCGCCAGTGGCTCTTCTCCCGCCTCTCCGAYGTGCGCGACGTCAGCGCCAGGTGGGACCTTGAGACCTTTGCTTCCAGGTCTGATACGCATGTGGTGCTTCCATCAGGAGCATTTCTCACTCCTCCTCTGCATGCTCACAGCTGAAGGCAGATACAGCAGCAAGTGGTGACGCACCAAGCCTGCCTGGAAAGGAATATTTGCCTTTTTATTTATTATTTTCACAGGGCAGGGTAAATTCTGGCGTTAAATCCCAGATATTATGGCTCGGTTGTGCACAGAGCTCAATGCAGGGGATCAAAATGTTGCAGATGGTAATGTAGCCTTGTGCCATTGCTTCCAACTACAATTAAACTTAACTAACTAGACCTCAATCCAAACCAGCTCCTGCCAAATATGAGACAAAAGGGGCAGCTGCATGAGCTCTGATGAAAAGCGGGGGGGGAAAAGGGAAAAAAAGTAAGTTACAGCCATCACTTGACAGAAACTAATGTGAATCAATAGAGCGTAATTCATGAAATGTGGACATGACCCCACATGCAAGGAATCCTGTATGTTGTAGGATTCTGTTCTGCTTTTCCTCCTGCAAGGCTTGACTACATAAATCACTAAGCTGGTAAGGTTTGCTGCTACCTTTTCCATTTCTACCAGCAGGGTTATTCTGGTGAGGTCTTGGTTTCCAGCAGTTTCCTGACCATGCCTGTAGAAGCATGACCTCTCAAGAACAGAGATCTTTTGCCCCTGCTTTTTCCTTGCTGATACCAAGCCCTAAATTGTCATTGTCTAGACATTACACTCTAGAACTAAAGAGCTGTCTTGTGCTTATCTGTGGGCTGTTAGGGTTTTAGAACACTAAGTGACATTGCTGTTTCCCTCTCCTTTTATGGCACCACATCCATGTGCTGCAGTTTCCTCTTTGACTTGGAGGAGAAATTTGAAGAGGACATGTTCAACTTCAATGTGTGTGACGTGGCTCTGAAACATGCCCCCGACTTCCGACGCGTGTATCTGCCATACGTGACAAACCAGACGTATCAGGAGCAAACCTTCCAGAGGTTACTGTAAGTTTTTCTCCTTTGCTGCACCCTTCTCCCCCTTACTTCCATGAATATTGACTCTTTCAATGATGGTGCTGTAGGAATGGGCTGTTGAGCAGTGCTCTCGCTATGCTCCCAGAAGAACCTTCCTCAGTTCAGTGGCATTTGGGACAGCAGGACAGAGGTCCTGCAGGCTTCTTTCCCTTAGCATTGGAGAGGAAAAGAATACCTAATAGCTGACCTTGTTGCAGGCTGTTCTCTGTCTGCCCTCTACTGAAGAGAGCAAAAATGACTGTCCTAGAAAATGGTTTTCAGTCTTGATCTCTGAGAACCAGAGTGCAAACCACCACTGTCCCCATGAAAGGAGCACTGCTGATAAAGGGAGTTGAAATGTAGTTACTTCTGGCTTTTACTCCAGAGGGCTGTGGAAAGAGCAGAGAGATGATAACAGCTGTACTGCCATCCTGTAGCTGTTAGAAACCCATAGTTGCTCTTCAGCAGCAGAGTGGTGCAGTTTCTTGACACGTTCTTGCCCCAGGGACAAAACCTGACTATTGGGAGTACTCCAACATTCCCTGAAATCTGATACTAAGAAGGTTATTTATTTACTCTGATGCCTGTATGTCTTTTTTTTTTTGTTTGCCACTCCCACAGAAATGGAAATGCAGGGTTCCAGCAAGTCCTGGAGAGACTGGAAAGTGATCCAGTGTGCCAGCGCCTCTCGCTTAAATCCTTCCTCATCCTCCCCTTCCAGCGCATCACTCGACTCAAACTCCTCCTACAGGTAACTGCGATGGTTCTCTGCCTTCCCTCAAGTTTCCTCAAGCTGTGTCTAGGAGCAGCAGAGGGAGCTGGGGGAGCTCAGCCTGGAGAAAAGGAGGCTCAGGGGGGACCTTCTGGCTCTGTACAATTCCTTGACAGGAGGGGACAGCTGGGTAGAGGTCGGGCTCTGCTCCCGTGAACAAGGGGAAACAGCCTCAAGCTGCACCAGGGGAGGTTCAGGTTGGACATCAGGAAGAATTTCTTCCCAGAAGGGGTTGGCAGCATTGGAAGGGGCTGCCTGGGGACATGATGGAGTCCCCATCCCTGGAGCTGTTCAGGAAATTATGGATATGGCATTGCATGAGGCAGTGCTGTCTGTCAGTCATTTAGGGCTTTGTTGTGACACTACTTTAATTGTACTTCAATAAAGAATTTATAGAGTCTTCTCAGAACATGCTGATTTACATTCTATTGAACTTTTTGGCTTCCTGCTAGGAAAAMAAAGCAAAGGTTCCTTGGCTGCCCTCTGGAAGGCAGCCTGTGTCTATGCTTTGCCTGCAGTGTTGACTAATAAGGAGCCATCCAGACAGGGAACCAGCCATTCCCTAAAGAATTAATTTTGAGCTCTTCTATGAAAGAATTTCTATGAAATTCGTCTTTTTGACTATGTGAGCCTCTTTTTAACAAGAGAAAAGGACAATTCTATTCTGTTCATACATGCATTTGTGTTTTAGCTRGTGGCTGCTTCCTATGCCATGTAACTTCTATGTGATAATTAATGCAGTTTAGATTTACAGCAATGCCCTGGTCAGTGTGACTTTCCAGTGACATTCTGCACTCAGATTTTTGGCCTTCTTGTCTCCACATGTCATCAGCTACTTCTGCTTTATTATTTATCCCACTCTTCAGTGGTGGCAATGTCCACCTTTCCCTGTTTGCATAATTAAAATCATCTTTTCTCACACAGAATATCCTGAAAAGAACTCTGCTTGGGTCTGATGAGGAAGTGCAAGCAACACAGGCCTATGATGCACTTGAAAAGGTAGAGGTGCCTACCCTTTCTGCAGCCTTACCTTTGTCTCCAGTTAATCATCAACTCCCACCCTTGTCCCTGCAAGAAGATCTTGCTTTAAAAAACCCCACAGTATTACTCTATTTTATCCCTTCCTCTTATCCTGTTTATTATACAGGCAATATTTAAAGTTTTCTGGGACAAATTGTTACCTACAATTTGTACAGCCTCATAAGGTGGATTGTTCTGTCTAGTGATATTTGACCTTCCAAAGGAGAGCCACCAGGATGGTGAAGGGCCTGGAGGTGAAGACACAGAAGGAGTGGCTGATGTCATTTGGTCTGTCCAGCTGGAGAAGAGSAGACTGAGGCCAGAGCTCACAGCAATTTTGCAGCTTCCTTACAAGGAGGAGGGGCAGGCCCTGAGCTCTGCTCTCTGTGTGACCAGGGACAGGACCTGAGGGAACGGCTGGAGCTGTGTCAGGAGAGATTTAGGCTGGATATCAGAAAAGGTTYTTCCCCCAGAGGGTGTCAGGCACTGAACAGGCTGCCCAGGGAATGGCCACGGCCCCAAGGCTGCCAGAGCWYCAGGATCATTTGGACAATGCTCTCAGGGATGCACAGGGTGGGATTGTTGGGGTGTCTGTGCAGGGCCARGAGTTGGACTCARTGATCCTTGTGTGTCCAACTCAGAATATTCCCTGATTGTRATCTATACTGTTTTTGCAGGAGGATACATAAGGAATTGTCACGCTGAGTCCTGAGGGGCTCCTGGGAGTAGTACTGATCCCACCAGGCAGTTCTGCTCCCATCTCACTGCAGCTCATCTGAAAACTCATCTGTTTTCCTCTGCAGCTCATCAAGGATTGCAATGAGAACGTCCAGCGTATGAAGAGCACTGAAGAGCTGATCTACCTCAGCCAGAAGATTGAATTTGAGTGTAAGGTGAGCTCATCCATTCCCTGGCCCTTGCTTTAGCCTAATGTATTTTCTGTCTTTCCCCACAAAGCCACTTTTTGTTCTCCTCTCTGATATACACAGAGCCATTGAACCAGAAGATCATCCACAGGCCAACTCTTCATCAATGCTCCCCTTGCCCATTCATCAGCCTTCACATGAAGGTGCCTGCCATGACTTACACCTCTCCAGCTGTAGAACTGAAAGCACAATTCCTCAAAAGAAAGGCAAAAATGCAAATCCAAAAGTCACAGGGACTCGTTTTCTTGTGTGTAAATATTTATTTTTGTCTTGCAGATATTCCCACTCATCTCACAGTCGAGGCGACTTGTGAAGTGTGGGGAGTTGACAGCACTGGACTTCAACAACCTGAGTCCAAAATGGAAACTCACCACCCGGCCCATCTACCTGCACCTTTTCAATGACTGTCTGCTCCTGTCTCGGCCCAAGGAGTGAGTGCTTCAACACAATTCTTGCTGCCCCTTCTAAAATACCTGTCTCTTTCGGGGTCTGTGCTTTGGTGACAGAGTCCTTTCCCTCTGCCTGCCAGCAAGTGGCAGCCTTTGTCAAGTCACTCTCCTGTCCCGACCTGATGTGAGTATCATGCAAGTATGTGGAAACTGATATTCCCAACTCTTAATTACATACCATAATATAAAAACATACCTTGTGGTCCCTAGCACAACACTTCTATTCTGTCTTTGCAGCACTACAATGTGAAACACTTGAACAGTAACTATTTATTCTAGTTTTACTTGGTAAATAATTTCTTTTTAAAGCATGGTATGAGAACTAGTGAATGTGCAAAGCACTGGTTTGTCAAGAGAGTTGTTGGTTAGTTATGTTGGGGTTTTGRGGGTGGTGGGTTTGTTTTTAAGCTGTAAGCTACCAAATAAAATTCTGACAGGACAGAGCTTACTATTTCTGCCCTTTTCATTAAATCCCTTCTCYCTCTTCTCTGGCCTTCTGAGACTTCTAACAAGAGCACTGCTTAGGGTGTCTGAAGCAGACGAAGACTCACCACAAAAGTGTCAAAAGCTTTTTGCTTTCCTGCAGGCTACATGGACTCACTTTGTAACCCTCATCACCTTAAAACTCACACCTTGTTTTGTTCCTCCTCTTCCCCTGCAGGGGTGGACGTTTCGTGGTGTTCGACCACGCTGCTTTCTCCTACGTGCGTGGGGAGAAGTGCGAGATGAAACTCCACGGGGCAAACAAGAATCTGTTCCGTCTCTTTCTGCTTCAGAATTACCAGGGGAAAAGAGTGGAGTTCTTGTTTCGGACAGAGACACAGTAAGAGCTCACGTTTACCCTTGGTATATCCCATTACCATGGTCAGACACCCAGTAGACTTATGGCTGTCCCTCAGCTACTCAAGTGCTGAAATACCAAATGCAGCTGCTGAGCAGAAGTCTTGAAACACATCCTCTTGCTGTAACTATTTTCTTGTGAACCACCTTCCTCTACTCTCATCACAGCTGCTCATACAATACTACCAACATTATGTCATACCATCAGCCTCTGAAAATAGGAATTTTTGCCTTTTCCCACCTCTTTCTCTGCTTCCCTTTGTGTGAGCAAACACCCTCTGACCCCATTTCAGTCACCAGACTGCTGTCCCTCACACTGAATGCTGACACCTATCCTGTGCTGTTTTCCAGCAGTGAGAAGCTGAGGTGGATCTCTGCTTTGGCTCCTCCACGGGGAGAACCGGATCTCCTGGAATGCCCTGGTGAGACTGCTCTGCTGCTGCAGCAGTGGGGGTGGGCTGGCTTGCAGGAGTCACAGGCACTACGAGGTAGGACACCCCAGAAGGATTCCAAGGCAGAATATTTGGGGTTTTGTAGATAAAGAGCTCATGGGCTTTCCCTCAGTGCCAGTTATTTTACCTATTTTAATGCCTTGTTTTAGATGATGACCTGTAGTGTCCTTTCCAGTTCTCTGCTTTTTATTTGGGCTGCTCCTTATTCTCCACCTCCTCTGGAGCTGATGCCCACAGATTTACTGTTGCTTTCCAGTGTATCAACGTGATCTTTTCTCCCCTTCAGATGCACCACAGGTTCAGTGCATAAAGACCTACAAGGCTCGGGAAAACGATGAGCTGGCTTTGGAGAAGGCAGATATCATCATGGTTATGCAGTACAGCAATGATGGTGAGCAGAATGAACAATGCCTGTCTTAAACTGTAGCATTGAGAGGACGAAGGGATTCTTCATCTTTTTTAGGACGCTTTATTTAGAAGCTGAAAGGGGATCTTTTCCTTTGCTCTTCGGATCTTTTTGGAGGGGGCTTTTTTTGAGGAAACAATGAAAAAACCATGTGACTTTTGTCTCATGTTGTGCTTTTCCCCACACCACAGGGTGGATAGAAGGAGTAAAACTCTCGGACCGGGAGAGAGGCTGGTTCCCCTCGGAACACGTGGAGAACATCTCCAGCAAACACGTGCGGCAGAAGAACCTGAAGGAGGAGCAACGGGTGAAGTATGCCAAGCAGCAGGTCTTCTGCAAGAAATAAGACTCTGTTTGGACCTGTACAGTCTCTGTGCCATGGGGAAACCATGGTTTTTGTATCGTGCCTCAGAAGAAATGCCTCTGCGAAGAGCATCATACACAGCACTTTGACAGGACCAGGTGCTTTTTGCCAAAGAAAGCGGGAATTCAATCAGGAAAAGCTTCCTCTGTGTCAGCAGGACTCCGGCAGCAAGAGGAGGAATAAAGGTTGCATGTATTGCTTGCTTTGTGGTATTAGGGAGGGACTTAAATCAGACAGAGGTCTAGACTTCTGAAAATGTATTCCTGGTTTTACCACTGACAAGTTGTGGGACTTCATGCAAGTCACTTCTGAGTTCTGCCTTAGTTTTGCCATCTGCAAAATGGGGGTAAACTTACCTACCTCACTGCTTGTTGTGAGGCTAAATTCACTAGTATTAGCAGCCCGAGAGCTTCAAGTCCTGAGAAGGAAGGTGCTAAGTGCAAAGCACAACAGAGCTGAGGAGAATATTCTGTTTGAATATCCTCTGGATCCCTTCGTGGCGTTGATCCTCCATAGTGTAATTTCCATTTAGGGCAATTTATGTGTTAGATCATTCAAGTCTACTGGGGTTTAGATAGGCAGATATTTCACTGTACCCAAATGCTGTCAAGAGTCCTTGACAGCATTACCAAATCCACTGGAATTAAGCAGAGTTTTCAGAAGCCACTGTGATGATTTCCCCCACATAAGAGGTATCATGCTGAGGAATCTGCTTCACAAAGGTCACCTCTCTTCTGAACAAGCATCCCACTAAGCCATCTGAACTGACCTTTTTTTTTTAACTCTGCTTCCCCCTGGAAGCAGATCAGTGACTTCTGAGAAAGACTTAACATTTTGTGATGCTACACGCCCCATACAAAATATGCAGGACTAGGCACATGCAATGAAGTGGCACTTGCAATGAAGTGGCACTTTACTGCTGCTCTTACTCTGATTGCTGATGTGGTATTGCATGCACCATTTTGCACACTCACRGAGAACACTGAGGTATTTAGCCACTGTAGATAGAGTCACAAAATGCACCAGGGTCTTTGTTCTTTTTAAGAATTCTCTGGTTTTAAGTCCAGTTTACATGCATTTGTGCAGAACCTGTTTGAGRATATGCCTTCAATTGTAAAATACTGTTTTTGTGTTAAAGTGTTCAGCTCAGTCAATGCAAGATCAAGAAGCAGTACACCAAAGAAAGCCACTTGTAGCCTTCTTGCATTTAATGTATTTGAAGAATTAGTTACCTTCCTATCTCCAGCTTTCTGTCTCTGTAACATTCTGCCTTTAAATCCCATTTACATTGTATCTAGAATAGCTTATTACAGCCTATTTATATCAATAATTTTAGCTGGATTAAAAGAAAAAAAAAGGGTTGCCTTTAGTCCTAATAAACTCATGCACTTCTCCAGTTACAAACCTTTCTGCTTGCCTTGTTACTTAGATTTTCCTCTCAAACGTAAATAATGCCATTTACTGAATATACATGCAGTATTTTTTTGCTATAACTTTCCTTTCYAAGTGACTGTTAAGTACAAATAGCTGTCTTTAGCAGAGGCAGTGAGGAAAGCTGGGTTTATCCAACCTCAAGGTTCTTCAGTGTTATCCCCAGCCCTGGAGAGCTGATGCTGCTGCTTCCACTGTGGGGTTAGACATCCATAACTGAAGGTAAGCTGAAAGGATGAACTACAGAAAATGGAAATCTAGCCCACTAGAGCAGAAAGACAGGACCCAGTTATTCCACTTTTAATCAATGGTCCAGACAACAGACTGCTAACACCTTCCCCCCCCCCCCCTCAGAAGGACTGGAGCTGGTCCCGAGCTAAGAGYCAAAGCAGAGCTCTACCTCAGACTCACACAAGAAGGGTTATAATCCTCTACAAGACCCAGAACATTCACATATTCCCAAAAGCCTGCTTGTCTCAGGCTGTCATGAACTTACATAGTTCCCAAGTCATCAGAGTTGTCAGTGTCTCAGGTGGGACACAAAATACTGCCATGGGATCAATTCAGCACATCTGAATTAGTCATCTCACACAGGCACTCRAGGCATCCCACATCCACTTCAGCTTCATCCAGGAGGAGCCAGCCATGCATATTCCTATTCTAAATTAGAAGTCATCTTGTTCAACACCTCAAGGTGAGATTYCTTTACTCTTTCAACTTCTGCTCTTGAAAGCAAGCAGGCAGATTGTTCATTACAGCCTCCCAAAGTGGTTTCCAGGCTAAATTCCGTATGTCGTTAAAATTCCACTTGACATAGGAAACTTCAGGGGTAGTGTTGTCATGATTGACAGCACTTTATTCTTTTTAACTAGTTGGATCAAAGGTTAACTTGTCCCTGTCACAAGTACAGCCTTTTATTTCCTGATGTCAGGCCCTTGTATGTTGAGRAGCATTTAAAGGTCAGCTTATGCTTCTAAGAACAAGTGCTCATATGCCAGGTCWCTCTGATTTCTTACATTTCAGACAGGCCTCCACTTCTCACTATTTAAACTTTCAGCCCCAGCACCAACCTGCCACCAAAATCTACACTGAAGTATTTTTTGAAACTGATTGACATCTCTTTGATTTGTACAAACTTCATCAAACCAGTTCAATATCCCTCCCAACTGCACATTCACAGTGCAGGAATCAAGKTAGCAGAGTGCCTACTGTGTCCTATGACAGTCTTAATTATGTCAGGATTTCTCCCCACATTATCTAATGTGGATGACCTGATTTACCAGAAAATCAGTATTAAACAGAAGCATWGGGAATGTCATGCAAATCCCAACACTTTCCTGCTATTCCCAAAGGCTCTGTGAGAGGTGCCACTGTACGTTCCCCAGTAACCTGTGGGGATTGATACAAAGTGTATCTGGATAAAAGAAATTCAGGATGTATACAATGAAAAAAAGACAATGCTCAGAGGGCAGTCTTTTGTCACTRATTTCTTTTTGTGACAAGGACAGCAATGCAGTACAAGCATGAGCTGCATGTGAAAAGTTTTGTTGAGAAGCTGAGAAAGTTACGGTATATGTCTGAAAATCAARTTTTATGACTGCTGACATTTTTTCATATAAAGTTGTTTAATATATATGTTTATATACATGTGGTGCTATATATATACATATATACATACATATATATATATGTATGGCTCAAAAAAACCCCAGAAACTCTCAGTGCTGGAGACCTGTGTTGGTCCCTCCTCAAGGAAAATGAATGAAAGCATTCTCCACAGTTCTTATTATTTTCACAAAAAAAGGTGACATTAGGACCAGAGTTCAGTAAATAAACACAACCTTGCTAAGAAACAACTTTTAAAGCAGATAGTGATTTTTATATCTGCACTTTTTCTAATATTGAAGAGGTCCCATGACCCTCCAAGATCATTGTGTCTTGTCAGCTGAATGCTGTTAACAAATTAAGTGCCATTTTAGCCCCAGTTTCTTGCAGCTGATGGCTGAACCAGGTGCTCTGTTAGACCAGTTATACTGGCACCAAGACATTGGCACAGATGTTTCAGCTTACACTCATTTAACCTAATGRAAATATGTGCAGAAGCTRAAAGTGAACCTTGAAACAAAGACAGGCTTGAGGAAACCCTCTGGAGGAGAACAGTGCTGTGCCAGTGAAGGACGTTCAATTTTGGTGCATCAGAACACAAGTGAGTCTCATTCTTCATGCAAGTACTGCCTGCTGCTGCTGTTAGAAGCTTTCTTTTTACTAAGAATTGTTAAGCACTGAAAGGACAAAAATGACAGTGCCCAACAGTAAAGAAGTGCCATTTSTTCCTTGAAACCTCCAGCTGCTGAAGAACCAGAAGCTGCTGGACACCTGCAGCCAGAGCATGTTAAAAAACAAATGTCTTCCTGCCAAGGCCACAGGCAAAGAACAGAATCACAGAATCCTTAGGGTTGGRAGGCAYCTCTAGAGATGCTCTAGTCAGGGTCACCCAGAGCAGGTGACACAGGAATGAGTCCAGATGAGTTTGGAATGTCACCAGAGATGGAGTCCCTAGGYAGCTATTTCAGTGTTCTGCCAGCCTCTATGGRMACAAGTTCTTCCTCATGYTGAGATTRAASTTTTTGTGTTTTAGTTCATGGCYGTTGCTCCTCATCCTGTCGTTGGCCACCACTGAGAAGAGTCTGGCACCATCCTCATGCCAGTCCTTCAAAGATATTTATCTGGATTATGAGATCCCCTCTCAGTCTTCGGCAGCCRGAACATGCCCTGCCCCTGCAGTCTCCCCTTGTAACATTCCAGACCCCTCATCATCTTTGTTTCCCWSCGCTGGATCCTCTCCAGTAGCTCCTTCTCGTACTGAGGAGCCCAGCACTGGGTCTGGCAGCGCAGCCACCGAGGTTCCGCTCACCCACGGGTGCCGAGTTYTGTAACACCAAGGTTCCCACGGCTCTATTTCAGCCAGCTCCTCGCGGGGAGCATTCTTCCCGATCCCCTCACCGAGCCTGGAACACTGCTGTCCCCTCGGTGTGGGGAACCGGGGCCCGCCGTGCTTCGCGGGGCCGTGAGGGCGTAGGGCGGCCTCCCCCGCCGCAGGTGCCCTTGATGAGGCGGCCGGGGCCGGGCAGGACGCGCCGCCGGGCGGGGCATTAACTGGGCCGGGCCGGGCCGGGCCGCAGCGGGCCCGCCACAGAACCGGCATGGACGGGGCGGCCGAGGAGCAGCGAGCGGCCGGWGAGCCGGGAACGGGCTGTGGTAAGGGTATGGATGAAGGCAGGGGGATGAGTGATGCCGCCTCGCGTTAATGACCGGCGGGAGGCAGCCGGCAATGAGCCTAATGAGCAGCCCCGGGGGAGGATAATCGCTCCTCAGCGATGTTATCTGGGCGCTCATTAGCCTCCCTCRGCCCCGCCGTGTCCTGGCCCCCGTGGCTGGCAGTGATGGATTCCCTGGCCSTCGTGTCCTCTGGCTTGTAAAAGCACCTGGCCGAGGGTAGGGGCAGGGGTCTTCCCTTCGTGTCACACCCAGGGGCTCCCGCTGCCTCGGGGTTTCTCATTTGTGCCTTCCCTCGCTGTGCAGTTTTCCTCCTCCTTGTGTGCAGGGACCTCTGAAGCCATTTCTTTTCCCCTGTCGTGTGCGTGTGTTCAGGTGGCTTTGTACCAAATGCACCAAACAACCCTAAAAACCTTGCAGTTCAAGTGGTTGGCTTGTTCCGAGGAATGTCTAAGGAGGAGGTTGTGAGATGGAAAAGGGGCTTGGCTTCCTGCAAGTGCAGGTGTTCCAAACTGGCCATTCCCGATGTTCACACTTGCTTAAAATCCMTTCTACTTAACGTTCTATTTGTCTAAAAGTGGGACAAAGTGATGTTCAGTCTGGTCTCTGAATGATGGGAGTAAGGAGGGGTTTTGCAACTCCCTCTTTGTTGCACCAGGGAGGCCCATCTTACTCTCCAAACTTGGTTTTTCATTTCAGCTCTTTTCCTTGGCAGTCCCAAATGGCTGCGAGGTCTTGGCTGTCTGTTCTAGAAATAAAACACAGCATTTTGCTTTCACTTGGAGGACTGTTTCTGTAAAGAATATTAAACTCCAAGGTGTCCATTTCTGCTACAGACACGAGGTACCCACATAAGACTTGGACACTGATTTTGTGATGTAAARACATACCAGGGTTTGCATAGAAACAAGTAAAAACCCTGCTCAAACCTGTGGTAAGACTGAGGGGTTTTTTTGTTTGTTTGTTTGTTCGTTTGTTTTTTTTTCCACATAATGAGTGAGACAAGCTCTGATGCAGCTAGGAGGATGGTGGAAAAAGGAATTAGATAGACTAGAGACATCTTCTGCCTCACTGAGTTCTTGACCCTCCCCATCAGGATATTTCATCTCATTTAACTGCAGTGGAAACTTGTTGCTGCTTAACAAGATCAAATTATTATAGCTGCATAGTTTCCTGCTTCTGTTTCTTTCCCCTGYAACTAATTTGGTTCTCTTAATCCTGTAAAAAGCAAATTAGATGCTCTTGGAGCAGCCTGCCATCCCCTCATACTTCYATGAAGTTTCTCTTGTCTGCTTGGRRTTGTGGGGCTCCTCCTTGATTAGCAGTTTTTTCAGAAAGAGATATTGAGGCAGAAGCAAAGCCTTTATTTTGGCATTGCACTAATATATATCAAAAGCAGAGCACAGTGAAGTGAAATTATTTTTATTCTTTTCCCCAAAAAAATTAAACTATCAAGTTTCTCTGTTGTCACATGCTATGTTGTCACAAATGCTGCCAACAGTTTGCTCAAACTTTCTCTAGACAGGCAAAGACATGGGTTTGGGTTTATTATTCTACTTCCTATTCTTATCAAATAATCAATTAAAAAAAATTTCAAGTAGCAGAAATCACACAGACTCACACATTCTGAGCCACTGGAGAGGTTTTTGAAAATTTTTATTTGGAAATGTATGTRCCAGCTGGGAAAGTATAAGGCTTCTGTATTATTCTAGCTGCCTATTTTATTTATTTCTCTTGCTGTGTACTTTCTGACCTGTTTTCTACTATTTTGTCTCTCCTATTGTAACACAGTTTGTGTTTTTTGTTGAACTTAGTTAGACTTCTGTACCTAATTTTGTCCTTACCCCCTATTTCACTCCTGTCTTGTAAGTTTCTTATTCAGAAGTGTGGCTGAAGCTGCAGAGAAATAATTTAAAGGCACTTACTAGAAGTTTGTACAATTAATGTTTTTTTGTTTGGCCAGTTTTGGTATGATAGAACTCTATAAAAGTAAAAAAGCAATGAAGTTTGTCAGGTAATCCCTGCTGACACAGCAGACCAGAATTTTGCTTTTGCCTTTCTTTTGCTCGTTTTAATAAGGTGGCAGAACCTTGCCAGGTCATTGGTTTTTGTTCTGTTGCTTATACCAGAGACCTGTGTTATCCCTGGGGCTGTTTTCCCACTACTGTATTCGTAATATGCAAGGTTCCCTTTATTCTCTGTGTCTGGAATTACTCTCTTCTGTAGTTTACAGTTTCCTTTTAAAATGAGGCATTTCTCATCAAACATTTGAAATAACTCCATATTGACCATATCAGGTTCTTTGCTGGTATTTTCTGGCAGCACCTGTCTTTATTTTGAGCTCTCTGGTTCTTGTCACTGTTGGGTTTTGTTGTGTGGGCTTTTCCTTCCCCCATAACTGAAACTGCTGATCCAGGCACATCCAGCTTAGGCAATGGGCATGTGGGTGGGCTGGGGTTTGGCCTTTTTTTCACCCATTTTTGCCTTKCAGAGTGCCAGGATGAGAAGGAGAACACACTGCTGAATACAGAGCACTCTGTGGTGGATGCTGATGCTGGTGGCCATGCCGCAGGGAGCAGTGTGCCACCTGCATTCCCTGGCACAGCCAGACAAGAAGAAGCTGAGGATAACATGGGAATAGAAGATAGGAACATCTCTGTAAAGAAGGTGGAAGAAGATGGGGGATACAGCACCCTGCAGGCAGCTGGGTCATCTTCCCAAGGCTCTGTTGTCCCTGATGGCCAGCACGACTTTGCCTCGGCGTTCGGGCAACCATTGGATTTCTGTGGTGATGCAGAGGTTGGATTAGCACAGGAGCCCACAGGTCAGTCACAAGRGCACTCTGAGAGCTACTGCCCTGCTGGCACTGAAATGGAGGCAAAGAAGGAAAAAGCTAAGAAAACATCCAGTGGAGTGGCTGGAGCTCCCTGCGGGCAGGAGGAGATCGGCCCAGCCCCTCACCAATCCAGAGGTGCTGCAGCTCAGAATTCCTRCAAGGGCCCTTCAGTGCTGGAGCCCAGAGTCAGCTGTGATGTGGCCAAGGCAGAAAAATCCTTGCCTGTCAAGAAGAAGCCCCGCACCTTCTATAGTGCAGGTAGGTCCCAGGGCACACAGTGGCACTGGCAGTGCCAATGGCACTTGGTGTTCCCCTCCCTGTGCTGATCTGCTCTAACTGGTATTGCTCTGCACTCCACACCATTAGATGTGTCCATCCACTAATAATTGTTGCTGATTGTCTTTTGTATGAAGCATCACTAGCAATGCTCTTTGCTTTTGAAACAGCAAAAGAAGATTTTTGTTTATTTTTGTGGCTTATTTATAAAAAAATCTTATATGTGATTCATGTATAGTAAAACKGCTCATTTTTTTCCTGTTTCCTTCTCTTGTTAATTTTTTTTTCTTGTTTTCCTGTCACATCTCTCTCTCTCTTTGGACAATGCATCATTTCTAGCACAGCTAGAAGAGCTGGAGAGGCTGTTCCAGGAAGATCACTATCCTGACAGTGAGAAGAGGAGGGAGATTGCAGCTGTGGTTGGTGTGACACCACAGCGGATCCTGGTAATAAATGCCTGTGGGGACAGTGCTGCCTGTGGCTTCTGTGCAGAAGAGGGATGGGCAGGGACTGGGACATTGCCAGTGTCCCCATGTGTAGCTGGGTTCTTCCCTGAATGCATTCCTTTCTTCCCATTTCTCAGGTCTGGTTTCAGAATCGCAGGGCAAAGTGGCGGAAATTGCAGAATTTGAGTATAAAAGGCAACAAAAAATACCCAGCATCATCAGCTCTGTCAGTCCCCTTTGGAWCAGAGGATTATGGGTGAGGAACTAACTCTGTTTTGTCATTTCTCCACAACTGATACCTAAGGAATTAAATATTTTCTTTTGCCATTTCCCCTTTATCTTTAAACAGTGGACAGCTGAGCATTGAGTCAGACCTAGGTAGCCTGTCAGATTTCTGGGTAAATTGTGGTGGATCCCTCCCGGAGTCCTTTTGATTAACCTGTAGCACAGATTAATCAAATTAATTTTGAGATAAAAGTATTGCAGTTGCTCTGTCTGAAGGCATGTAAAGAGCAAGGGATGAGATGGAAAAGTTTATGGAATCATCTCTTCATTTTTAGTTTCTATGAATGCATTGGCCAGGTGCTTTGGGTATGCTTGGGGATTCTTTTAACCCAGTTCTCCATCACTGCTTTCCATTTCCATGGATTTTCACTTGGTAATGGAAATGSTGCTTGCTTAGATCAGTTTTAGAAAGTCATGGACTTCTTTGAAGAAATACAAGGTAGCACCTTTGCTATGTGAGCAGAGGACATTAATGGGGGGAAAGGGAATATGGAAGAGGATAGATGGTCTTGTAAGAGATGGTGAATATGTGAGAGGAAAAATCAATCTCCACAGGGATGTATTTATGGCCATCTGAAGTGAATGTGTTCTTATAAAAAAAACTGAATGAAAAGAGGAAAAATTTAAGTGGAAGAGGAGAAATTAAAGTGAAAGATTGGAGAGCACCTTACTTCTTGCACTGTTCCTGCTGCCTGTCCTATACAAAGTGACCTGGGGCTGCTTCCCCAAAGACCTTTGATACAGCATTCCTTGTGCTTTTAGTCAGCCAGTGCTTTCCCTTTGCACTTGCTGGGGATGTAGGATAGAATTGTTGGATAGAAGAGTGCATGATTGGTCACAATGCCCTGCCTTGTCCTCTGTGTCTGCTGCAGGGCACCTCCTCTGCCCGTGCCTCCATTGCCTGATGCTGCTGGAGACCAGCCTGGAGTGCTGGGAGGAGACCCTGGAGCTGGGAACTCCTGCAGCCTGCTCAGCACATACCCTGCATCCCCCACCTCTGCCTCAGGTGAGACCCCAGCCAGCACCAGAGGGTTTTGCACAGCTGCAGCATTAGCTGGTGGAGCTGGGAGGTTCCCAAATGCTTTAGGAAAGGCCATGTCAGAGCCTTCTGCCATCAGTGCAAAAAGTGATACCAGGTCACTCCACAGGCTGTTCTGCCTGAAGGAGAAAAGGTTTTGTGGAGACCTCAGAGGAATTTTCTAGTATCTGAAGGGGCCTACAAGGAAGCTGCAGAGGGACTTTTCATCAGGAACTGTAGTGGTAGGACAGAGGGAATGGCTTCATCTGAAAGAGGGGAAATTTAGGTTAGCTACTAGAAGGAAGAAATTCTTTCCTGTAAGGGTGGTGAGGCAGTGGCACAGAGAAGCTGTGGATGCCACATCCCTGGAAGTGTCCAAGGCCAGCTTAGATGGGGCTCTGAGCAACCTAGTGGGATAGTGGAAGGTGTCCCTGCTCATGGCAGGGGGGTGGAATGAGATGGTCCTTAAGGTCTCTTGCAATGATTCTGTGATTGTAGGTATAGCAGCTCACTGCTGATTGAGTCTCTACCAATTATGTACCACCACTTTGGTGCCTCTGTGCTAATTCTGGAGACAGATGTGCAGTCCTTGTTTCTGTCCTAGCACAAGCTAGCAAGGAATTCTGAATAGGACTTCTTAAGGATAAGTGGAGCAGGGTTTTCTTCCATAACAGCTGTTGGACACTGGTCCTGCTGCTGTAAAGGATGAGGGAAGTGTTGTTCTGGTTCTGATGTTCTCCATGGCAGATACACACTCCCCATGTTCTGGTTTAGATGGAAACATTCTGGCTACAGCCTGAACCAAGTGAGCTGTGTAAGGAAGGTGTCCTCTGTGAACAGCTGGTGTTGTAGAGGCCCTATCAGGTACTCCACAACTTCAGACATCCAAAAGGGCTTTTTGGCTTCTCCAGGCAGGGCAGGTTTCCATTTTGTGCAAGAGGGAATGAGAGTAGCTGAGTTCCAAAGCTGAGGGCTGAATTTAATCACTGTTGCAGTGGAGTTTTAAGTCAGTGGGGTGTGCTGTTCAACCAGTTTTCTAGCTGACCTGCGTTGAAAGATTGATAGCAATGAAGGAGAGAGGATTTGTCTAATTATTTGTTGATGTGTGCAGTCCAAGAGCATTCCCTAGAGTCAGGGGTGCTCCCTAAAGCATTTCCTCTTTTGTGTTTCCAAGTTGGCACAATATGAAAAGATTGCCAAAGTTATGAGGACTCCACCACTTCCTCAGAGGCAGATATCCCAAGCAGTAGATGTGCTGACATGTGGTACTGCTGTGTGTGTTTTCCAGCTTCCCAGTGTAATTAATTCTATGGAATTTCATGCCATTATGTCTGTCCCCTCGTTGTGTTCCAAATATATCAGTATTTAGGCCAGTTCCAGCAACTCATTTTCTAAGAATTACTCAAATTTTTTTAATAGTGCTTTTACCTTAAAGGTATTCTGGTATGGTGGAAAGCAACTGTAARATTGCATCAATAAGCTTAGAATGCTTCATGTGTAGCTAAAAGTATGTAATTGAGATAATTTCTGTATAATCTAATCTAGTACTTCTGTAATCTAAATTTGCCTGTCATCCTCTCAAGGCAAGGGCTCCTTTAGTCAATCCAATGACCTTTTTCACCAATAGGACTGTAATTCAGTTAGTTCCAGTTTTTCCACTTCTTGCAATAGAGTAAGTATGGTCAAAGTGTTTGAGTAATTCACTGCTTTCAGAGTGATGAAGTGGTGTAGTCTGTTGAGCCCTGTATTTAATTGGATAGAAACCAAGGTTTTGTGAAACAATTCATTTAAAGGAAACAAGCCAAATATCCTCTGATTTCTGTGCTTTAGGAACCTCTCCTGGTTCCTAAAGTACCTCTGCAGACACACTATTTAGTCAGGAGAGAATATCAGGGGATCACGGATTGGTTTGGGTTGGAAGGGACCTTAAGGATCATCTCATTCCACCCCTCTGCCATGGAGAGGGACATGTTCCACTATCCCAGGTTGCTCTGAGCCCCATCCAACCTGGCCTGGAACACTTTTAGGGATGGGGCATCCACAGCTTCTCTAGGAAACCTGTGCCAGGGCCTCACAGGGAAGAACTTCCTTCTAATATCCTGCCTAAACCTACTCTCTGTCAGTGTGAAACCATTTGCCCTGTTAGATAATGTCTGTCAGAGAAATAAAGTTTAATTCAGGGACATGATCTTGTACACAGCTATGGGAAATGAAACTCACYTTGTTGTTGTTTACCATTGCAAAGTCTTCTTCTCTTTAAGAATGAAAGCAACAATGAAATAGAAGGAAAATGAAAGCAATGTGAGTTGAATACATTCAGCATCCTTGTTCAAAAAAAATAAAGCTTGCCTAGAAATAGGGCCATCTATGGACCACCTGTTTCCTATATTAGRGTATCTCAGAAATTGAAGGAGACAAGATTTTGATAGGAAAATTTTCAAATTAAAAGGAGCAAAACAAAAGGGGGAACAGATTAATAAAAAATGTTATCAATTGACAAGGCAAAACCAATTGCTAAGTAGTGTCCCTTGTGGAAACAGCTCATGGATGGTTTCAGCAAAAGCCTCTGTGGTCTGTGTATTGTGGTGCAGTTGGGCCCACAGAGTGTGACCTGCTGGAGTGGCTATTCAGGTGCTTTCCCTTTTAACCACTTYCAGCAGGACAAGAAACTTATTTAAGTGCATGAGAACAGTGTGCTCTATTAGCCAAGACCTTTGCAGAGTGTTCMGTGCTTCAATTTCCATTGGTTTTCCTTGCTCTACCCAGTACTTCTGACTGTCTCTTGGTTTGTGCGTTTGGGTTTTCTTTTTTTATGTCCCACTGTTTTTACCAGTTCTCCAAACAAGCTGATTAAAAATGTCATTGAGTTGTATTTGAGATGTGTGTTACCTTGCTGGCAGTTATGGCTTCTGATTTGGATGTAGTAGTCGCACTGCTTGCTATAAGAGCCTTTTGTGTCTCATAACTTCAATTTTGAGCTTCTTTGATCTTAGAAATGTTTTGGTTTTTTGTTGGATGTTTGTTTGTTTGTTTGTTTTTTGGTTTTTTGGTTTTTTTTTTACTTTAGTTAGACAGCATGATTTAAAATTTTTTTTTTTTTTGGACACTGGCAGTTATTTGAAGCTTTTCTTGGTCTTGTGAGATTTCTTGCTGATACATATCTGTGATTCATTGCCTTATGGTTTCTTTAGAGTTAACCTATTAGAAAGAAAAGTTCCTTTCTGTGCCTCTGGYTTGTGGGTGGAGATTTTTCTGCCCTCCCTGGTGCTTTTGCAGGAAATCCTTTGTTTCAAGTGTCTGCCTTGCTGAGGACACCTGTCAGGAGCCCAGCCTGTGCAGGTAACTCTTAAACAAATAGCAAAGTGATTAAATTCACTGGCAGAGATGGGTTTCTAATGGAAATCTTGGGAGCAATTGGATGAAGTTGGATATGGTCTGTCAAAGAACAGTAAATAAATGACAAGCTCCCATGACTTCACTTACAGGACTYTGGCTTTCAAACAAATTTTGAACAAATATGTTTTCTCATAATTTCAAGACAAGGACAGATCTATGAAAAGCTTTGTGATGGCCCTTGATGCTCCCCTGAAGGCTTGAAACAGAATAACCATTCTAGAGTTAAGTCAGGTGTAGTGCCAGGACTGGTTCAGAGATCTGAAGCTGTGAATTATTAAACTGCTCTCCAAAAATGCCCACAGTTGTCTGGACTGAGAACCCTGAAGTAATGGAAGCAAGAAATAAAAATCCTACTGTTACATTCCCATGTTCACTGAAAAGCCTTCTGAGGTTCTYTCTCTCTATATATRTATCAGTGTCAGGAAGAGCCACAGAATTGTACAATTTAGGTGTTATCTCAAGCCAGGACTCAGAATTCTTCATGGAACAMGTCTGGAATTCTCTTAGATAGGTCAGACTCAGTAGATAGGACTTCTCTGGGAATTGTTTTTTCTTACTGCATTTGTGACTTTGTTTAGAAGACATAATTTCAGTGTCTCTTTGGGAGGACAGAGAAGCAGAGGTGACTTTAGAAAAGGCTGAACCAGCTCTTCAGAGACTGAGGGTCTCAAGTCTCATTGCCTGGGGGTCCTATTGCCATGATCTACAAAGATTATCTGTACCAAGCAAATATTTTTTAAAAAAATAATTCTTAGTAGGTATTGAAGTGGGTTTAGGAGTGATTTCCTGGGCTGCTGGTGTTCRTCCTGAGGAAAAGCAGGGCCATCTGCAGAACAGCTCATCCTGCTGTCATTATTGAACTGGAGCTTCACCTGGATRTAGGCTGCTTTCAGGTAAGTTGTGTCCCCCATGGCTGCTGTTCCTTAACATTTGTGTGAACATTCTGGAGCACAATGGTCAGGAGAMCCAGTGCTAAAAGAAGGGTTTAAAAAAATCAGGAGAGATCTTCAGTTTCATTTTTGGCTAAGCCAAAAACCTGGAATGTGACAGGTACATCAGAGCTGCTGCCTGACATGGATAAACAGTGTGTTCAAACAAGAAAAATAAACCACTGGGAACTGCCTGGGCATGTGAATRCTTTAGAGATTCCATCCTAGGTCTTGCTTCAGTTTTCTGACTGAGCCCAAAATCAGGGCTCTTGAAAAGTGTTCATTGAAACATTGTGGTTCCTTCTCTCCATGGCTGCAGAGAGCTGGAAAAAAAACTAGAATTTGGGAAGATGCAATAAGAGGCACAGAACTGCCCAGCTCACTGGGGAATCTTGAGAAACAGTGCTGCAAGATGTTGAAGTGGAARCTCCTCATCAGCTCTCTGGACATGCATTCCAGAATTCTCTGAAGGCTGCTAATACTTGTTGTGGCATTTTTATGTTTAGGTTTGTGTTTAAGGCCTTTGAGTCACACCTGGTGGAGTGCATTTGATGTTACTCTCCATGCCTGCAAGGGTGAAGTGCAGCTGCAGGCTTTCCCTGGAAGCTTTGCAATGTGTGGGAGAGCTTCCCCTGAGCAGCTGGTGTTCAGCCTAGCTAGACTGGAGAAATCATTGCAGCTTCCTGCACATGAGATGGCTGCATTTGTGAAGAGAGAAACCATTTGCTAATTGCCATAATAAGAGAGAAGCTCATTTTCTTGCACCAATGCCCCAAGCTTCTTGATCTTCATGTATARTAGTTACTCTGGATCACCAGCATGCCTGATTCTGACCTTTAATTTCTTCTATTGTCCTCTTTCCACAGAGGTTGTTTTGTAGGAAACTGTTCTCTTCTTTTCCAGCAGTCACTGAGAAGGCAGGTCACCAAACAAGATTCTACCAACCAAAAGGTGCTGGTTTCCTTTTCCATCTCCCATCTTCTTTTTCCCAAGGACCTTCAGCTGCCATCTCTACTTTTTTAAAATTTTTGKTTTTGGCATGACTCGTCAGAGGCCAAACCAGGAGTGAAAGTGTGTTTCAAAGCAGCCTAGACAGTGGATTTGTAAGGCACAGCTTTGTTTCTTTCAAAGCACAGCTCATTTTTTCATAAGGGTGGTCTGTGCAGCTCACCCCTCCCAGAGGACTGTAGAAATGGAAGATGACTGGGGGATTGTTCCTGGCTCTTTTCCAAGAAGTACTTTGCTTCATTTGGCTGCCTTCTTGAGAGCTGGATAAAGATAGTATGCAGAGACTGAAATCACAAAGGTAATTTTATTTAACCAATAAACAGTGTTCCAGAGAGCTTGCTACTGCTCCCTTTTGCCTCTCGACAGCAGTACTGGTACTCATTTACTTTTATTCCCATCAATTAACGTCCACTCTTTCACTGGCATCTTGTTTTTCTGTCCTGCTCCTCTTGCCATTCCCTCTGCTGGCTCCTGCAGATTCCCAGTGTGACAGCAGGGTGTGACACTCTCTCTGTTGTATTCCCAGCCTCCTCGGTGGCAGGAATGGTGGCACCCTGTGAAGCACAGGCTCAGAGCAAGGCGCTGCCGCAGCTGCACTTCAGTTCCAGCGGCGGGCAGAGCTTCCCCAGCTTCTCCAGCCCTCCCCCCATCCGCAGGGCCAGCCTGGGGCTCCGCCTGGACTTCGACCCCCAGAGCCACGGCGTTCCCCTGATGCTGGACCCACCCAGCAGCGAGTGCAGCTTGGCCAGGCAGGAGAATGGCTCCGGGGAAGCCTTTCCTTACGGCGTCCAGAACCAAGGGTAGGAGCAGATGAGAGTGTCTTTGAGGGAGATGAACAAAGCAGCCCCTGGGAGAAACCTTGGGAGGGTGAATGTGGGACAGGGGATGAGGAGTTAGGTGGGAGCATTAATGACAAGTGAGATGCACATGTGACAATATCCTTTAAAGGGAGTATGGAAAGCTGTATAATGTGCATTATGGGACAGGTGCTACCTGTACTTGGAGTGCTCTCAGAATTGCATGCCTGTCAAGGGAAAGTGAGGGTGTTCCAAGCTTTGGGGTGTGCTTTGGAGAGTGGGAAAATAATCCCCACTAATACCCATTGTTCAAGAATCCTGCTGTGAGAGCTCAAGTGGCTTTTGTGGCCCTTGTCCTGTGCCTGGCATTTGGGAGGAGGGGTTGGCAATAAAAGAGTTGTTAATTGGACAGGTTGGTGTAGCTTTTGACCCTCCTTTAATCCCTGGGTTGCCTCTCTCCTTGCTCTCTGCAGCTTCAGTTCAGCAGTTTCCTGCCCTTACCCGGAGCAGCTGGAGCCTGGAGACAACTTGGAGGGAATCTATCAGCTCTCCCAGTTCTGTCACCAAGGTCACCTGGACAGCAGCATGTTCTCCAGTGACCACCTTCCTCCTCCAACATCCCTGGAGTCCCATCCAGCTTTCCCTGACTTAGCTGACAACAGTGCAGCCATAACCTATGGAGCCACAGAAGGCTATGTGCAAAACCACACGGGGGAACCACTCATGCCACAGCAGCCAAGTGGCAATTCAGGTAAATTCCTGAAATATTGGTATCCTGCTCCTCTGGAGTAACTAAATAATACCCTGAAACATTCAGGATGATCAGTGGGTTTGCTGATGACTGTGACAGAAAGAATGAAGGCCCACATGCCCTGCACAAATCTATAGATGTGCCCATCTTTTTTTCACCTAATTTCCTTGTATGCTTGGTTTTTTTAAAGTGCTGAGTGACCTTTTTGTTTGAATCAAAAGTTACAACCCAGMCTGCACAGGTCAGGAAGGACATTAAATGTGAATGTGTCAGATAGTGCAGAGGTTTTGTCTGCAGAGGAGAAATAACTTTTCTTTTCCAGGAGTGTCATGTTGTGTACACAAAAAACATCCTTTGTTGCACGTGGTGGGAGTCAAGGGTGCAAAGAGGAAAAGATGCCACAAAAGATGGGATAATTGGAGATAGTGAGGGAAAACAGCCTTCACACTGTTTGGCTTCTGCAGAAACCACTTTGAAATCATGTTATGGATCTTAGGGTAGTGCAAAAGAAGAGAGAGACAGGAGCCAATGGACATAGACTCTTCCTCTGACTTGGATTTACAACAGCACTTAAATAAAGGCACTCCAGCATAATTTTCTGAAAAACCCAAAAACCCCTAGGTAAAAATGGCATTGTTGATCTCCTTGTTTTGTGTCTGGGCTTWGTATTTCGAAGTTATTCAAGCCCAAGTATAATCAAATGACAAACTGTGGTAGTTAATTCTTTTGGACTGACAGGTTTGTTAAATGAAGGTCATGCTCCAAATGCTCCATCCCTTGTCCTATGACATGAAAGAACAAAGAGTTTTATCCCACAGATGCTGCTGCTGTTTTTGTAGCAGTTCTGTGGACCTTGTCAGGGAGGGAAGCCTGACTCACATCAGGCTGCAAGCTGGCTCCTGTCCCCACTCTTCACAGCTGACAKTGTGCAGGACAGGTTGGCAGCACCCATGCTATCTAACACACTTGGCCCTGCTCCCTGCTCTAGTTCCAAGGCATAATTATTATTTTCTGTGGTTTTTCAGTCTGAAGTGCCAGAAATAATGAGAGGGCTGTGCCCCAGACTGCATCAAATTCGTTTTTCTAGCTTGATGTCCAAGTGTGTGTTACATTCCTTGGGGCATGTTGTGTGAGCATCAAGGGGTGTGTAAAGGTGCAAGCTGGTGGAGTTGGAAGGTTGTTGATGGAACAGAGGCAGAGTTGATATTCTTTTACTCCAGAGCTTAATCAGCAGTGAATGGCTTTTCTGTTGTGCAGTGGGGATGACCAAGTTAACAGAATCATAGAATGTTGGAATGGCTTTGTTTGGAAGGGACCTTAAAACTCATCCAGTTCCAACCCTCTGCTATGGACAGGGACATCTTCCATTGGACCAGGTTGCTCAGAGCCCCATCCAGCCTAGCCTTGAACACTTCCAGGGATGGGGGAGCCACAACTCCTCTGAGTTGTGTGCACTGAGTTCCAGTGCCTTACCACCCTCACAAGGGAGGAATTTCCTCCTGAAAAGGTTCCAGGATTCCCAGAGTGCAGGGCTGRAAATCAGTCTATCAATGCAGAAATACCTGTGGGTCTTACATCAGCACACAAGCAAGTGAGCAGCTTAGTTGAATGATGGATATTAATTAACAAAACATTCCTTGTTCCTGGTTTACAGCTTTTATAAATGAAAGTGAAGATTAAGCATCCATCTTGTGCATGGCAGAGCTAACTTGGAAAATGGGACTGGAAAAAAAATTGGGGGGGTGTATCTACTATCATGACATATACTCAGGATCAGTGCTGAGTTGCATGGAGTTTTTTTAGATTATAACAATGCTATGAACTTCCAAAGCTTTTCTTCCAAAGAACCATGTTTTGGTTAAATACACTGCAGTGTAAAGAGCAAAGTGATCCTTGATGTGTGTGGTGTCTGCTGCACTGCAGTGCTGTGTTTGCACTGAGCAAAGCRCAACACACATCTTGTACATAGACATGCTTCCATTATTTTCATTAATCTTCTGTTCTTGGTGGCTTTYCCCTCAGCAGACATCCCTGCCTATCCAGCTGTGCCCTGGGGTGACTTCTACATGCAGGGAGCTCCTTTCTCCAATCAGCTGCATTCCCAAATGCCTTTTTCTGCCACGGCAGAAGGACAGTACTTCACAGAGCCATATCTCCTTCAAGTGCCCAATGGAACAGAACTGGAATCCATGCCACAGACTGGAAAACAAAAGGGACTGACACCACCAGAGCAGAGTTCCTTCCAGAACCACCAAACAGAGCCAGAGTTGRCAGCACTCACTGAAAAAGAGGATGTAGAGAGCAGCAGCAAAGGAGAGACCATTTTTGGTAAGCAGCTGATTGTTTTCTTGGAGAAGGAGGGGGWGAAAAGAAAGTTCCAAGCCAGAAGTAGCTCCCCTGAATGCAGGATGAAAACTTTGGCTTTTTTCTTTTTTTTTTTTTCTTTCTTTTGTGAGCTGCTGCCTGAGACAGCTCCCATGATCCTATACCTATCCTATACCTAATTCTTAGATCCATATGTTTYTGGAAATGGGGACAGAAAAGTCAGTAAAAAGAGATGGCCGAGTTTCATTTTTCCTCAGACATCATCTGTTGTGAGCTGTATGGCTGCACAGAACTGATTATTTCTAAGGCTTCCAGAGGCAAAAAGACCTCTCTTCAATGCAGAACTTCACCAAGAAGGGAGAAGGGCAAGGGAGGGTTTTCTGTTTGGATTCYCAGGCTTTTATCTTGGAAACAGAATTACCTTACTCTAGAATTRTTAAAAGGTGTCATATGCCATAAATATTCTCTGGAAGGGTGTCTGTTTGGGGGTGTGTATCTAATTTTGAGATATAAAACATTTGAAAAATTCAATRTATTTTGTGTCACATTTCCTTATGAATCTGGTTTTTGGTTTTTTTTTACAGAAACTAAAGAAGAAACTAATGGCTGATGCTGCACTCTGAGAAAAAAAAGGAAGTGAAAAAATTGCTGTTTTAAACTCTGAAATAAGAAGAGTCAAAAAAGAATAATGTTATTTGCAACAGGTGCACTTTTTTATTTCTTTTTTTGGTTGCATTTTTTTCTTGTTGCCAGGATTATTTTCTTGCTGAAGAAGGAAGCAGGGATCTTTCACTCAGTAAAAGTTCCTGCTCTGTCTTTTTTTTTTTTTTTTTTGGCAAATCTCCTGGCTTTATCCTTCTCAACAAATTCTAATCTTGACCAGCCCTCAGACAGGAAAGAGCTGATACAGGAACCAGAGTCCTGTGGGTGAAAATTCCAGATCATGCAAGTGTCAGWAGGTCTGGCTGCTGCCCCTGGAATACAGGGGAAGAGAAACCAATAGGAATAAGAAAATGCAAAACTGGAGGAGAAACTCCAGCAACTGCACCTGATTTTAGGGACTCCAGACAGCAAAAGAAATGTCGTTGGAAGTCCACCAGTGATTTGGTGTTTGCTAGCCTTGAATTACTTCTAAAGAGGTTATTTTCATTGTAAAACTATAACAATAAACAGCAGCAAGACTATAACTATAAATGCTGGCAGTGTGGCCAGATCCCTGTCTATTATTAATTGCTTTAGTATCCCATTTGAATTGATCTGTTTGAATTTGGTTTGATCATCTCGGCTCCTGCTTTGCCTGGGAAACAGATAAAATGTGTCCCTCTAATCAGTGGTCAGCAGCAGGAGCAGAGGACTCCAGTGAAGAGATTGTTCACTCTTGAGAGCTGCAGTGCCCAGGAATTGTGCTTCCCAGAGGAGCTGTAACACCTGGATGTGTAGGATGTATTATACACGTGGTTAAAATGGATGTCAGGCTGTGTTCTTGTGAGGAAAGGCCATCATGTTGTAGGAAGAGGGACATGCATTTCCTTTGTTACTTTGTGTTTAACCCTGAGTCTTTCCACTGGCTTTTAGACACAGACAATGCCCAGATTGTTTTTTGTRTTTACTRTGATGTGCATGCCCCTCTTGTACYGTGTGAAATGAGCCATTMCCAGGTCTTCTGTYTCAGTTCCTCTGCAGTCTGGCCATGGAGTGTGTCTGGCAGGAGCTGGATGCTGCAGCTCCTCTCCTTTTTCTTCCTCCTGTAAAACACTGGTTTATGTCTGGCAGTGGCTGAAAGACTAAGCAGTATAGACAGGGACAGATTTTGAATCTAAAGCTGTGTTGCTATTCCAGAATTTCCATTTTCTGCAGCAAAAGTTAATTTTTGCCTGAGAATGGTTGGGAACATGCATTAGTTCACACTTGTTTCACTCATCCTCAGCTGAACAGCCTAAACCAATATTTCCAAGAGGTGTGAATAGGAGTTTTCATTGCAATTACAAGTCACTCTGAAAGCTGTTGGTGGTGATGACTGCARAATTCATCATAGTGAGGACTGGCTGGGAAGCTTGCCTGGATCCCAAGCCAGCCCTTCCAGGTTTGGAAAAAGACAAAACTAACAGCTTGTTCAGCCCTACCTGCCCCTTCTCATAGAATGAAGAAGAAAATAATCTAGTGTGTGCTTTTTGAGAAATTTTCAGAAATAGAATGAAGAAGAAAATAATCTAGTGTGTGCTTTTTGAGGAATTTTCAGAAATAGGCTTTTGGGATGTGGTCTGGGGGCAGAGTCCCCAGCTCACATCATCTGCCTACAGCATTCCCAATCCAAATGTGACACTGAGCACTGAGTTTTATGTGCTGCAGTCTCAAAAGTTTTGGGGAGTGAATGAGCACAGTGAAATTTTTGAAATGTCCAATCCTTTGCATTTAAGCTTTTGGGTAAAATACAAACTTTTCTGGGAATGGTTCGCTTTTATTTCCATGCTTGTGTATGTTAAACTTGCCAGGTTCAGTTTGGCTTAGAGTTTTGAACTCAGATTTCTTTCCTATCAAAAAGAGGAGGAAAGGGTGGGTACCTAAGAGTACATGGATGGCCAGATTCATCCTCTTTGTGCTCCTGATGGTTTTGGAGCCAAACCAGGATTTTTTTCCCAGTGCTGCCTCTGGCAGAAGCAGTGACAGCCCTTGACCATGTAGCAGGTGTCCCACCAGGGTGAGGAGCCTTCCATCCTCATGTGACCCTCCCTGTTGCACTGCAATCCATGCTGCACTGGTGTCTTGGAATCCCAGCATTTCAGGCTCCTTGTGCTGTTCTCCCTGCTGCCACTTGTAGTGGAATTAGGTGCATGTTGGACAAGGCACCATGGGTGCTTTCATTAGCTATTCCCTTTTCATGTTAAGTCTCAAGAAGGCTCATTTTGTTAGGGTAGGTAGGATCAAAATTCCAAATTCCATGGCTGCCTGACTGGAACTTCCTTTGAAGTGTGGAGAATTGTTTTGCCTCTCTRTTGTCATTTGAACTGGAAGTGCCAAGCAGTCAGGATTTGGAAGTGAGTCAGGCTTGGTGCAAATACAGAAAGCTCTGTGTGTTATCAAGTGTTGCTGGGTTTTTTCAAGTTGTTTTTCGAGTTGACAAGGCAGATTGTGGATGTATTTCTGTTAGATTGATGCAGTACCATGGCTGTAAATGGGATTGAGGGTATTATCACAAACTTATTTTCACAGAAGAAAAGYGTGGTGAGGTTTTGTACTGTTGCCCATGTGTGGCTGTTCAGCTGACAGTGCACATGTGTGTGTGTCTRTCCCCTATTTTGCAGAAGTAAAACTTCTGCTACTTCTAAACAGCTCATGTGTAACCAGGTAAATTTGGTATATTAACCTTTTCCTGTGTGCCTTGGCCAGCAAAAAGACACTATTTTCTACAAACAGATCCTGTTTTATGTGATGAGAGTACATGAGCTCACATGTACTCTTCAGTTCTAGTAAACAAAAGAAATCTTTTCTTACAGGCCTCTTAGTTTCTGTAAGGTGGGATAAATTAGAAAGTATCAGCATTAACTCAGTTCAACAGCAGGAACAATTTTTTGCATTTATAATAAAGATGAGACAATCATCTGTCGCTGGGTRGTAAATGTTGATTTCCCTTCATGCAGCTGTGCTAAGCAGAACACATTACAACCYCCACAAGAAAAAAACCAAACCCAAATCAATCACCTGCCAGTGCCCTCCATCTTCATAGGTAATTGCTGAGCATGGGAACATCTGTGAGACCTCATTTAACTTCATGATAATCACTGATAATCACCTTCAGMACTGATAATGAATCTGCCAGGTGAGCCTGCATGGCTCAGCCATCAAACCAACTTCAGGGACACATTCCTTGATCTTCTTGTGTGTCCCACATCCCACGGCTTCCTGATSCATCAGAAAAAGGGGTTGGCAAATTTTGAACATTAAGGCAACAGCTTTTCAGAGCCCAGGGCWGTGATAGCTGTCTCCTAAGGGTTGTTGCTGGAGAAAAGAACTGCTGAGAAGTGTTTGATTTTACAGCAGGGCAGCTGTAAATAGCCAAGAGTTTAAAAGTTCCAGTTACAGCCAGGTTAAAAGCCATCCTCTTGGGGTGCTTCCTGTGCCCTCCGTGCTCATTGTAGATATTTACAGTACTGTAAACAAGGTGGAGAAGTTGGTCCCTTGGTTGTTTTCAGGGGTTTGGAGCAGAGTGCCTCTTAGGTCCATCTCACCTTCTGGTGCTGGGGCGGAGGGGGAGCCCAGATCCTCCAGAACTCCCTGCTGTGACATTAAAAGCCTCTCCATAGTTTTTGGGGAGGGGTACCTATCTCCCTGTCTTCTGTGGGAAGATGATTTCATGTTTGCCTTTCTCACTTACCTTTAGCAGGGCCACTTCTTCTTAACCCAGCTGCTTTGGGAAGTTGGGTGTTGGTGTTATGTTTTTTTTTTTTTTT
>CADDXX010000290.1:425597-615540 GCA_902810485.1 Alauda arvensis | reverse complement strand
CGTGTTCCCATGTCAGTCCCACCTGCCTGCCTGGAGCACAGCCTCTTCCTTGTAGCACCAAGGCTCCAGAAGGTGCCCAAAACCTTCCTGATCCCTTGGGAGCCTTAGAATCGCAGAAACATGGAAGAGTTTGTGTCAGAAGGGATTGGGCAGGGACACCTTCTATTGTCCCAGGTTGCTCAGAGCCCCATCCAGCCTGGCCTGGAACACTTCCAGGGATGGGGCAGCTACAGCTTCTCTGGGCAACCTGTGCCAGGGCCTCACCACCCTCACAAGGAAGAATTTCTTCATGATATCCCATCTAATCCTACTCTGTGCCAGTGTGAAGCCATTCCCCTTGCCCTTTCACTACAGCTCCTGATGAAAAGTGCTCCTCCAGCCTCCCTGTAGCGCCTTCAGCGACTAGAAGGTTCTGTGAGGTGTCCACACACCAACCTTCCCTTCTCCAGGCTGAACAGCCCCAGCTTTACCAGCCTGTCTCCATAGGGAAGGTGCTCCAATGACTTCTGGACAGCTGCATCCTTCAGGCTCTGYTGGGAATGAAGGAATTGAAATTAAGGTTATTTGGAGACCCCATGGGAGGATCCCCACCCCGAGTCTGGGCGCTGTGCTCTGGTGTGGGTGCGCTGGGCTGGTTGGAGCAGAGGGGAGCACGGGGGCTTGTCCCCTGTTCAGCACAGCCCTGGGAACACTGGGAATGCTGTGGCAGCCTGGGAGCTGCAGGGCTCGGAGCCATCCCACAGGCGGCGTCAGGCTGCTCTGCCAGCTGGGCTGTTTACATTCGCTCCCTTTGCCACGGCAAAGGCTGAAAATACTTCCCATAATTTGTGCTTGCTGCTGTCCGCAGAAGAGTCATGATTTATTTTTACAGTAGCCTTGCATTCTGAAAAGGCACCTTCCTGTTTGTGTCCTGTTTGTCCCTGCAGTGACACAGGGATACCCTGTGCCCTCCCAGCCTGCAGAGAGCAGGGGATGGGAGAAACACTCCGCTGGAAATCTCTGCTGATTCATTTAGCTAATGGCTCAGGAAGAAAAGCCCTTTGTGTATTGATGGCTGAATATCAGCCGATGTATCATAAAGCAAAAGTCAYTGCCTTTTTTTTTTTTTTTTCCAATTAGGCTCCCCACCCTGCCGGAGCTGCTTTCCTGAGTCATTCCACTGATTATAAACACTGCTTTAAACTCTGTCTGCGCGAAGGGAGGAAATGGAGAGGGAATCCCCATCTCCCTGCCTCCCTATAGGTGAGACTTGCCCTGCAATGCTGAGCTGCTCCCACGGGAGAGCCTCTCCATTGGGGAAGAGTGAGTAATTAAAGGAAT
This sequence comes from Alauda arvensis, assembly GCA_902810485.1. NCBI lineage: Eukaryota > Metazoa > Chordata > Aves > Passeriformes > Alaudidae > Alauda > Alauda arvensis. Next base: position 614,220 of record CADDXX010000290.1, on the reverse strand, counting down.
ATGTATCTTTCTACTGTGGCTAAGAAGCACCTGGGTGAAGGTGGAAACGTGAGGTGAAGTGGGCAGCMCGTGGATGGTCATAGAGGGTACAAATTAGGAATGCAGGAATGGGTTTAGTTCCTCTCTGACAACTCCTTGTGCAATGAAGTAGTTTGTGCCCCAAGGCTGAGCTACACTGAGCCTCCCTGGGTGKGTGGACAGGGCATTGCAGCTCGGGTGCATTGGGAAGATCAGGTCAGGGAGTGATCCTGTCCCTCTGCCCAGCCCTGGGAGGCACATCTGGAGAGCTGTGTCCAGCTGTGGGCTCCTCAGCACAGGAGGGACAGGGAGCTCCTGGAGCGGRGCCAGCAGAGGCTGCAGAGATGAATCTTTTTGCTGGTTTTGGCTTCAGTGAAAGCTGTTTTTAGGAGTGTTTGCTATGGAGCCTGAGCAGGTTCCAGGCTGGTGGCAGGACTCCTGTGGGCAAAACTCTTGGTCAAGAAGTGCTGGACCAACACCCTCCATCCTGCCCTGGTTCAGGGACTGTAAGCACAGAAAAAAAAATAAGGAGGAGGAAAAAGAAGAAGAAAAGAGGGAATTCCCTATTCTGCTCCGAGAAGTGACTGTATAAATGTGATGCTGTCAAATAAAACACTAAAATAAGAATTGTTTGTTTAACTTCTTGGATCTGCAAAACCTGACCTAGCCAGGGRAAAATGAGTGAGGAACTCTTGAGCCCACACAGCATCGACTATGCTAAATAAAGCTTCTGGTTCAGGAGCACCTTTTGTCGTCAAAGGTATTTGCACAAAAGTAGCTACAACATAGTTGCACTAACATAACAAGGGGCTGTTATCTGGAGAGGGGCAGAGGCACGCGTGGAATTCTCTGGGACTTTTTTTTACTGGCAGTTGCATGCAAAATGGAAAATATCCTGCTTGGAACAGAGCTGGCAGGCAGCAAACAAAACCCAACTTAGAGACTTTCCATGGAGCAGGCAGGGACAGGAAGCCCTAACACAGCCACTTTTTAGAGGGCAAAACAGCACTTACAAAAGCATAAAAGCTTCACTTCAAAAAAATGCAAGAAATTAGTCAAGAATTCAAAAATTAGGAAAGGCTGCTAGGAAGATACAACTTTTTTTAAAATTATTATTWTTCAGCCTCTTTTGTACCTATGCACCTTTGATCTGGTAAGTAAAGACTATTTTTAGCTCAGGAACCTCTGGCTTGCCTTACAYCACTTTGGGCCTGAAGCAGGACAACATCAATGTACCTTCATCACAAAACTTTCATCTCTTCCTTGAATTCCTAGATTTGTTCCATAGAGCCTCCAAGATCCTGCCAGAAGGGAAGCACAGATCTTACTTCATGCCAGCATCACCTGAAACTGCAGTCTTAATCTCACTTGTGCTCTGCTTCTGTCCAGGGGTTTTTGGTGGTTTTGTTTGGGTTTTGATTTTCATTTTTTTTCTCGTTTATTTGTTTGTTTTTTTGTTTTGTTTTCTGTTACCACAGGATTTTGCATTTTTCTGTGCAAAAACAAGAGTTTTACTGCTCTGGGAAGCTGCTGTGGAGTGGTTGGTATCAAGCTGAGAGAACTGACATGAACCAGTTAACCAGGAGGGCTGACTACAGAGAAAGCTTCTAGGCTGCCTCACCAGGTCACCTGAAACCAGATCAGTAAGTTTGGCACAGCAGATGCACCTCCTGAGATGGAGAGCTGAGCACTTGGGATACAATGAGGACCCTCAAAGCCTGTATTCCTTGATGGCCTTAGATCCAAAAACCCCAGAATGAGGCACCCTGGTCTGGGGCAATGCCGGGGACATCTCAGTCAGGAAAGGCTGGGACAACTAGAGGAGGTAAAGACAGGTCGGTGGTGGTCCAGGACTGCCTTTTACATTTACTTCACTTGCAAACTCATGTTCCCACACTCCCCCTAAAGACAAATCCCTGCTTTAAGTTTTGCAACATCCATTCTGTTTGTGTTTCACAAGCCCGGGGGTGGCAGAAGAAAAAAAAAGGGCAAATCCAGATGAAATCAGCAAATCCCCAGSGTGTTGTCCAGGGGCAGAGGGCTATTCCCAGGTGTGCCTGAGAGACTGGCACCTCAGGATTTGTGCCAGCAGCTTGCTGGGCTTTGCCAGGTCTGATGCTTTAAGGTTGTAGCTAATCATGGTGTCCTTCCAGAAGAGCTTGTGTTCTCCCACACCAAGCTCACAGCAGAGGTGTGCAGGGCACCTAGTTGAACCAGAGCCTTGTGAAAAAGGGAAAAAAGCCTGCTGTCCTCCACTGGTTGCACATGGAGAAGGATTTTGGGGGCTCATCAAGAGAGATGGGTGAGGGGGATGCATTCCCTGGGCAGACAAGGGGGGAATCTGCTCTATAAAATGCCCTTCCTCCTGCCATGCCCTTGAGAAAATTTGCCTGTGGAGTGCCTACACCACATCCCATCCTCCAGGCAAGTCCACAGCTGTCTATAAGCATCGAGGAAGCACCTTCCTGCACAGGGAGACCTTCCCAGGGAGGCAGGTGAGGGCATCTCCTCCTGGGGCCAGGCCTGAGGCAAGAGCCACCCAACTCAGCTCTGACCAGGCTCAGGAAATTTGTTTTGCATTCGGGAACAGCTCCTGTTCCCAGGCAGARCCTGATGACTATCTGCACATTCCAGGGGCCTGGGGCCTAAGTGGAGGGGCAAGTCTTGAGCTTTGCCTCCTTAGTCCCAAGGACAAGCTTAGTGCCTAGGTATTTTAGTGTATGGATGAAGGTGTCTCCTAGAAGCTCACACCTCCATGACTTTTCCTTTCTAAAAAGCCATAGGCACCTCTCTACCAAAAGGCAGAAACCATCCACAACTCTCAGGCACTGCTTCCAAAACAGAGGCTGAGCTTCAAGTTAAATGTCTGATGATTTCTTTTTTTTTAAATACAAGGAAAACAACACTTTTCTGCCATAATAATATTTGGCAATAACCAAAAATACTTCAGTACATACAAAAAGAAACCCTCTACTCACCTCGAGGAAGGCAGCAGAGAAAGTCCTGGCCCAGACACCTGAACTCTGGAAATGACGGAGTGTTGACAGCAGACTCCATTCACAAAAAGCAGGGAGGAATTGCTAGGACCAGCTGCAGGATTAATTTTACAGATAAATGTGACTTAGATTGTAAAACAAACCACTTGTAGAAGGAAAAGATACACTGTTAAATAGAAATCTTCCCCAGGAGTGAGACRGGAGCTTTGCCAGAGGGAGGAGGTGCCATCAGCAGTGAGCAAGGGGCTGTTCTGGGAAGGGATGTGGTCACTTGTGCCTGCAGGGCTGGAAAAACAGAGGTGGCAGCTCACGAGATCACTGACAGGCTCAGGAAGGGGAACTGGTGGCAGCAAAAATCAGCTTTTCCTAATGCAGTGCCAAGCAAGGGTGGAGCAAGGCTGTCCCTCACAAGGAGGAGCAGCTCACTCTGTAGGGAACCTTGGCATGTGGGATTATCAGTCCTTGATGGGGCTGTTAATCCACCACACTGCCAAGTGGTGMTTGCTGGTTGCTCAGCTTTCCTGCCCTGTTTTTACCTTCAGTTTTGTTTCTTTTTCCAGTTAAGTCCTGGAAGAGGACACTCTCCTTCACCAAGCCATAAGACACCACAGGAACACCAAACTGCACATTGTTTACTTCTGATAAAGTTCTTCTGACCATGGCTCCTAATGGGCCACCATGCAGTGATGATAGCCTGGGCCACATTGACATGATCAGGCCACAGGGCTTGTCCAGCCTGGAAGAGAGGGGGTTTGGCTAGGAGGGGGCTCATGGCAGCCTTCCAGTAGCTGTGGGGAGACAGCCAAAAAGAGCCAGGCTGCTCACCGTGGTGAGACAACAGGAATAGGCTGAGAGCAGAGTTCAAACTCATGAAACTTTCTCATCAGGACACCAGCCCAGCAAGGGACCAGGAAATTGTGCAGGCTCCATCCTTGGTGGTTTTCAAGATGGGGTTGGGTGCAGCCCWGAGTAACCCTACTCTGACTTCATGGCTGACCCTGCTATGAACAGGAGGAAAGTCATTCACCTCACACACTTACCATTAAAATCTGCACAATCTGAGGGGGACTTGACTCAGCCTTCCCTCTTCCATCTATTTACACCATCTTTGCCACCCTGGTTTCTTTTCTAGAGCACTTCTGATGTGCACACCATGCACAAGCCTTCAACTTGGTTCTGAGGACAAAGGTTACAGCCACAGTCTGTGAGTGAGGGGGAAAAAAGTCCCTTTTTGTGCCTCACCTGATGGCTGAAGGTTTATAGCCTTCCAGGCAAATTTTAAAAAGCAGGAGAAGAGGAGTAAAATCACAATGAGAATGATTTTCTTTACTTGGTGGTCCAGTGATGGYAACAATAGAGGGTGTACAAATCAAAATGTCCCCATGCTACAGAGCAGCCACCCTGTACACAAAGCAGAATCCCCTTGTATTAAAAACCAGGATAAGCAGCTGTCCCTCAAACTCACACTGCAAATAAAGCCATTCCCCACCCCATGGCACAGCACAGCTCTRTGGCTTCTACCTGAAAACAGCAACAGACCCCATGGCACCCCTGATTTTTCTGCAYCCACCCCCATGCAGAATAAAGTCACAGAGAGCTGCAAAGGAGTGGCTAATCCCACAAAAGAAGAGGAATTCTTTTTGAACACCCACCCCAACCTTCCCCACCTGTTTGCACTCACACTGTGCAAGTGGCCCAAGCCATGAATCATGACTTGCTGAACATTGGCCCCACCTCTCCTYTACCTCTGCTGTGCTGCTGCTGATGGTGGGACATCACCTGAGCTACGGCCATGTCAAAGTCCCTGCTGAGAACTCGCTGTGCCCTGCATCTCCACTGCCAGGRTATTTAAAGCTGCTCCTTTTAATTACAGACCTGCAGCTGAGGTGAGCCTGTGGGTCTGGCAAGGGCTGCTGAGGGCTGCCCCAGCTCCCCACAAGCAGAGGCGATGCTGGCGTCAGCTGGAGGCACAGCCAGCCCCAAGCTGAAAAACCTGTCCCGTGGTGCAGCTGCCCCAGCTCTCCTCCACCCTGCTCTTTCCTCACACTCAGCCACGGAGGAGCAGCTGGAGGTGCCAGCTCCTTTCAACCAGCAGGACCTGCCCTGTTGGTGTRGGGAAGGGAGCGTGGTGCTGGTTCTGGGCAGAGCAGAAGCGCAGCCACCCCAAAGCATGGCAGGGCAAGGACTGAATGCCAGCATGAGAACAAGGCATGAAAGGTCATGTCCTCAGCCCCAGCCTGAATTTCTATTGATCCCRGAATGGGCAGTGAGAGAAGAGGAGGCATTCAGCATGCCATGAATGGCTGCCTTGTGGATTCATTTCRTGGGAGCCACGCATGTGGAAGCCTGTGTCCAGCAGTGGAAAAATCTCACTTAACTATTTTTGTCACTGCCAGCAGAGCCTGGCAAATGTCTGGAGGTTCTAGGTTCAGTTAAAAGTGACTTTTGATAGGGTTCAAGGTCCTCACTGCTAGCAGTTCAAATTAGGTCATTTCCTGAGAGCTGCCAAGAGGCAGAAACTGAAGAGGTGGCTATTTTATAATCATAATTACACAGTGGCCATGAGCATAAACCACCCTCTAAACATAGAAACCCAACAACCCCCAGCTTGGGCTGTGCTTACGCTCCACAGCTGGAACAGCTTCTCTCACCCAGGGACAGCAGGCACTGGGCCCCCTGGGACATCCCTCATGGGACTCCCAGGTCCCTCTCAGGCAGCTCAGGATGAAAARGATGCTGGAGGAGTCAGAGGGAGCCTTGGCAGTGCCTTCACTGCCTGCAGATGGAGGCTGGGCAGCTCCCTGCAGAGGCTTGCAAGTGCCTGCAAGAGAACAGGGCAGGGCTCAGCCGGAACTCCACAGCACATCCCCCATGGAAACGGCGTCTGACTCACATCTAGCACTGGGATTTTAGGCTCCACTGCTTCCCCTCCTGACAATTTCTCTGAGCCCCAGCTGCTGCAATGCTTGCTTGGGCTTGGAGACTCATCTGAAGGAAAACAGTGGAGAGATACAGGGAGCTCCTAAAAAGCTGCAAGCACTTGCTATTCTTTTCTCTTGGTGGGTGGAGAGGGAGAAGTGTAGTCATGACTTAGAGAGCCTGTCAAATAAATCCAGGCTTTTCTTTCTGACTGGAGCAATTCCTTTAGGAGCTCTAGTGGAAGTCACCCTGTTGGTAATGACACCCTCCCCTTCTGCAAACACAGCTCTACACCCTCTGTGAGTAAGACTGTTAATTGCTGAAACATAGGGATTGAAGTTTTTGAAGTACACCAGAGGATAGAATTTATTCCAGCCCTCCCAATGTGTCAGGCCCATCCCTCTCTTTCCACTGTAGCCAGCTGCTTCYCACACCCTTTCCCCACTTCATGGGCCCACTGTCATTCTTTCCCCATATTCAATTAGGGTGCTCATGTGCCAGGGCTGCTATAAAATGACAATGTGCTGTACCACAGATGACTTTCCCAGCTCCATTGTAAAGGGGGAAGATGTTTCCCAGCAATAACCAGGCTCTCTCTGCTCTGATACACCTTCTTCCCACAGAGCTGACCACACAGCTAGCTTGAGACTCCAGTCCTGAGGCAGGCTGGCTCCAGTTTTCCTAAGGCAGTCTAAAAATCTTTCTTCTGGCAAAATTACCTTGTAGATAACCAAATACAGCCTTAGRACTTCACTGCTGTGTCCTTCCCTAGTCCAATACTTATTTTCTTGAGCTTGTAACAGGCTGCTTCCCAGTCCAAATTCCCRTACTCTGCATGGTGCTCTGTTACAGCAAATAAATAGCCACATCTTTTAGTGGTTTGGCTTKATCTGTCCTTATTTTCCTCACAGCAGCCAAGGGGTACAGCTGAGAGCAGCCTCGGAGCAATTCCCATCCCTGGCAGTGTCCAAGGCCAGGTTGGATGGGGCTCTGAGGAACCTGGGCTAGTGGAAGGTGTCCCTGCCCCACGGCAGGGGGGCTGGAAGGAGATGAWGTTTAAGGTCCCTTCCACTCCAAACCATTCTGTGATTTTATGATTAACAGTCTKACAGGCAGTGTTTTATGTTAGTTCTTAACAGGGCTTACATTACCAGTTAGCATCTCTTCTATCATCCAAATCCAAGGAAGTATCTCTACCAGGATTGTTCAGATCCCACAGCTCTTTGCTATCCATAAGCAAATCCCATAGATAATATAACATATAGTGTCACATCTGGCCATAAACCACAGCTATTTTATGAAAATTCACAACAAAGAATTAGCAGCACCTTTGTGTAAAGAAGAAACCTGGTTTTGTTTGGGAACAAAGCTGCTTTAAGCCTTTTTCTCTCTGGAGTGGTTTCTCACATTCCAGGCAGGCTTTAAGGTCTTAACATAGCCACACCTTTGTTTACTGATGGGGAAGGATGACTTAGAAAAGACAAAGYGTTTTACTTTTGTATGTTTGGCACCATCCTATCTTCCCCTCCCAACAGACATGCTGTCTGTATTTTTTTTCCTGCTCCTTCTTTTTTCCCAGCATCAGTACTTGCTTCTCTGCTGACCCTCAGAATCTGGGCAGACATATTCCTAAGAGGGATCCTTCTTCTCCCTCCCTCGACAAATATTTCACCAGTGTCAGTCACTTCTGCCACAGCTCTGACACTGTCCTAAGCACTGTTTCCCCTTCAGTATTGTAATCTCCCATTCCTCTTTTCCAGAGCAATCTATTTGTTGCCCCTTTGGCCTCCCCGTATTAACATCACAAGTCACACTGTTTCTGACCTAACTCAAAGACAGGAACTTGCTCCCTGCTTAGAGTCAGTGCCACACACACAGATTTTTGGGGCTGCCAATCCTTAGAACCCAGTTCTTCAGAATTCCTTTCATCACAACTGCTCACAGTAAGGAGAAAATTGCCATGTAACTCATCAATATTCATTACAGAAGTAATACACATTGCAGACTAGCCTGCAGCTCTGAGSCTGAGTGCAACCAGGTTTTGCAGCTGTAGCCCATGTTCTTGCTAAAAGGAAAGTAATACTTGAGTAATAAAGATCAGCTCTTCCCTCTCAGGTAAAGTAAGACTTACCCATCTGTTGATTCCTCAGAAAACACCAACCCACATGCAGAAGATGTTCAAACGAAGGGTAAAAGATTGGGTTACAGCATTTTGAAAACCACACCTGGGTTGAGGGTGGGTATCCAAGAGGCAGAGCAYGGCATAAACACAGTGGGGAAGGCAGCAGCACTGCAAGCTAAAGACTAAATCCCAGGAAGCCTCTCTCCAGCTGCTGTGGAACACAGGAACAGGGGCAGGTGCTCACTTTTGGATCTTCAGGTGACCTGGCTGCCAGCTCAAGAGCTGCCTCTGCAGCCACTGCCCAAACCTCACAATCTGGGGTGCTGAGCCTACAGCTGAGTTCTCCTCCTCCTGGTTACAACCTACTGGAATTTCCTGGACTTTGCCAAAAGCTGCTGGACTACAGTTACAGCAGATGTTGGCAATCTGAACACACACAGCAGCATCAAGGAGTTGCCAGCAGGACCAGGGCAGTGATTCCCCCCTGTACTTGGCACCTCAAACCCCACATCCAATTTGGGCCCCTCAGTTCAATAAAGGTATTTGGGGAATGATCTGGAACACAACTCTGATGAGGGGCAGCAGAGGGAGCTGGGGGGGCTCAGTCTGGAGAAAAGGAGGCCCAGGCTCTGCTCCCAGGGAACAAGGCACAGGACAAGGGGAAATGGCCTCCAGCTGCACCACAGGAGGTGCAGGTTGGATATCAGGAGGAATTTCRYTGAAAGGGTGATTAGGCACTGGAAGGGCCTACCCAGGGAGGAATTGGCATTACCATCCCTGGAGGCATCCAAGRAACAACTGGACCTGTCACTCAGTGCTCTGGTGTGGTTGACAAGGCATTACTGGTCAAAGGTTGGTCTCTATGATCTTGGAGGTCTTTTCCAACCTAAATGATTCTGTGAACAAGAAGCAAAACAAGTCAGCTGTAGATTTTCCTGATGGTTGACAGTGATTCACCCCAGCTCTTCCAGATTCATTCTCATGCTCAGAATTACCCAGCTGACAAAAATGCTACTTCTCAGTTCTGCAAGAGCTCATGGGGACATGGCTGCTCTCAAACTCCCATGAGAGATTTCCCCCTCCAGGCTGTCACATGTAGCCACAAAAGAAAACTAGATCAACTCCTTTCACGAGTCATTTCAGTCTCTGCAAGACACACAAAAGCATGATTACATTTGACTTTTTTTAAATCACTTTTTTTTTTTTAAAGAAGGCCCATGAACACAGAACAGTGCAACATGTTACAGAGGAGAGCTGCATGGTTCCCTTAGACAAGTGTTACATGTGGGTAACACAAAGATGACAATACATTCATGCATCAGCAGAGCCTGACACCCACCAATTCTGGTATTTCCTGAATAAATACCAACCTCCTCACAGGAGGAAAAGAGGAACAAGCAAGGACTACTCAGAGRCATTTGTATTACCCAGAGGACAGAGACCAGAAGCTTCCAAGGACACAGAGGAGATTGTACAGYAAGCGAGCACCAGGTACAGGAACAGCACATCAACCTGCTGGTAAGTCCCAAGGCAGCCCCCACCAGGAAGTATTTTAGAGACAAAAAAAACCCAAACAAAAAACCAATATTTAAAAGTACAAATACTGGACAACTTAGTAATGGCTTTAGGCTAAGGGTTCCACACTGGTGTTTCTGCTCTCTCCCATACCCATATTTAAACTGAAACAGGACAGCCTCAACTCTGCAATGGCCGAGCTGGACATTTTAACTGCTCATGCAACTTATGCTTATTCCACTTGGAAACCTGAGATTTGGCACTCATGCTGTAAGCCCTTGAGACTGCACCTTGCTGGCTGTGGGCTAACAAAGCCCCAGGCCAGCCAGTGAAAAAGATCCTGAGCTAGGGAATGTGCCCTGCCAAGGGCCCAAGGCCATGCCAGGTGCCAGGGGACAGCTGTGGCAGCAGACAGGCTGATGGCAGGAAGCACAGCTGGCCCAAAGGCAGAGCCCAGCCTGCATCCAGCTACCACTGCCTACACATCACCTGTGTGACACCCAGCCTTTGCCACCCTCCAGGGAGGTGACAGTAAAAGTGTTACAGCAGTGACATTTTAGGAATGTATTTAAGACCTGCTTTCATTCACACACACCAAGGAAAGAGGAATGACCACACCTTCCCTGACATGCTCTGACAGCATCTCCCATTCCCTTCCACCACGGGGCATTGACACAGGAGTGATTTCCTGCTCTATCCCAAAACCACTTAACATGTTATGCAACTTCAACTCCTTGCTATGCATCAAACAGTGGGATTTATCAACATAGCAACATCTCCTCCCCCACAAACAATACACCTTACTCTTTATTAAGTATCAAATTGTCTCCAACATAAATTACATCCAAATTATGTAAGTTTCAAGAAAGTCAGATATTTTATGTACAATGTTTGTCTTGAGTCAGATAAACTTTTATCATTTTAAYCTGTAACATAAAAAGCAAACCTACATCAGTACCAAATAAAGCATTAAAAAGGTAACAAATATATAACATTTTAGAAATGCTCTCAGAACGCAGAAGTTAATGGTGAGGATTTTTATAGTGCAGGAATCTTGGGTTGGCAGCTCTTAGACCATCTCTCTTTCCCTGCGGATGGCACAGCACAGAACCATACTGAATATCATGCCAACAATCTGGAAAAGAAAGCAAACAGGTTAGAAATCAGGAAAGCAAAGCATGTGCTTTTATCAGCATGAAGACAAGCTGCTTTTCCCAGCCCAGAGGTCACATTTGTTCTGAATTTCTATACACTTTACTCTGCCATCCCCACTCCACAATCCCCAATGTTCATTCCCAGGAATCCCACTCATCTCACTACTTTAAAACAGATCACAGAGTATGTCTATTTAGAAGGGACCCACAAGGATCTTCAAGTCCAACTTCTGGCTCTGCACAGCACCAGCAGTTATAAACCACTGCCATATCTCCTAGGAAATCTGACCCTCCCAGCATGTGTTTTTCTCCAGAGAARTCAAACACAGAAGTACAAGTCTTTTTAGCAGCCCTGTTATTTCAGCCCTCTAGCAAAGCCTGTAATTGTTATAAAGGAAAGAGAATAAGAATCCCCAGGAGAAATCAGGATTAAGATRTGGGCCAGCAACATGACCAATACATCTTCACTCCATATATAAACACATCATTGGTAAGATCTCCCCTCTGCTGAAAGTGCAAGGAGGCAGATCCTAATCCAAAGCAGAAGCAGGGAGGCCTGAGACATCCCAGCCTCTGCACTGCCTCAGGGCCCTGCAGCACACACCCTGATCCTGCTGGGACTTGTCCTCAGTGGAATGGCCTTGTGGGCTGCTGGGCAAAGCACTGCTCCACAGGACTTCTGCTCTAAGTATCCTCTGAGCACCCCCTAAATAATCTGGAAACTCACCATCATCACAGCAATGCCAAGGCCAACTGCTCCAATGACATTGAATTTGGATTTGAAGACATAATCAATGGCATCAGGGCAGGACTGGAATGGAACAGATGGTTCATTAGTGTTTTACACACACAGGGTTCATTTGAAGAGACATCTTTTAAAAGCTGCTTTGATCTGGCCTTTACTGTCACATCCTTAAAGAGAGCCAGGGATGGTCCCACACAAGAGTTGGTGGAGAAGTTTAAATCTACTCTTCAAGTATCTCAAACCTGGTAACAGCACCTTGACTACAGCAGGACTCCCCTCTCAATGTGGACATGTAGTTTATCAGGCTTGGCTTGTTACTAATGGCTGTCAGCACTTCAGATGATGCACTGCTCATCCTTTAACAACAAAAGGGACTTAAAGCCACTCTTGGTATTGCCAATTGCTACTGTAATTTTGCAGACACTCTTGAACCCACAGTGCATGGGAATGGCAGGACATCCTAGGCTAGGATCCATGTCAAGGGGCAGATTCCTAGAGGGACCAAGTTTAATGCTCCCAGGATAATGAATTACCCTTGCAATTGGGAAACAAAAAACATGGAAGTACAGTCCTTTCCCAGACACATGCTGGCCAATAAAAAGAACAAGGCACTTTTACAGAAGTGTAAGTCTTTAAGAGCCTGTAGCTGGTCAAAAGCTCATCCCAGCTTCCCTGCTTGTTCCAGCAGCAAACATCAGTGAGCTGCTGAAAGCTACCWTCTTCTGTTGTTGTTCCTTATCCAGTCTGGAAAGAAAGACTGAATCTGGCATTAAAGGGATGTACTGGCAAGAATGAGTCAGTTCAATCAGAATACCAACACAGTACTCCTTCTTAGAAGCACACTCCATTACATCCCTTTGATCTTGCAGTCTATCCACTGTTTTTCTACAACTGGGAATAGGCATTACAAGATGAAGTCAACAGATGAAGCTAAAACACAGCAGAATAAAAACAAACAAAACCTGCATGCAGTCTCAGCTACTTCCACACACTGCAACTCATGGACAGGACTAAAGATACTGACTGAAGGGTCTCATGTGGGCAGATGTGTGAAGTTGTCAATTAAAGTGCAAAAAACCACGAGTCATTAATTGAATTCCTGCATGGTAAGAACCACAGAAAGACTCMCTGAAACTGCCTTGGAGCATAAAGCAAGAACACAGGATGGTTGTAAGGAAAAGAGGAAGAGGGGTGGTTAAAACTACACAAGTTGTTTTCTCCTGTTACTTGTGGCACACAGGCACCTCTGCAGCAATATTCCAACAGGGAAACCTCATTCAGAGAATTGCTTTCACAGTCACAAACTCACCTGAACAGGCTACCAATGCCTTACCCCCCCCTCCCTGTGCTTGCTGAAGCTTYAGACTTGCTCCCAACCCCAAGCTCTACTTCTCCCCAGCCAGGAGAGAGGTGAGAGCTCCCAGCAAGCACCAGGAAGATTCAATGAGGAGAACAGAGCTCTCCAGGCACTGTGAAGTTTGTTTTTTTTTTGGCAGAATTTTGATCTTGCACTGCCCACCCCACCAGTGAGTCTGTGACACACAAACTGCACATTTCCTGAGCAAGGTCAGAATTCCTGCTTGCTCTTTCCATGGTAACAGTGGGTTTGTTTACCWCAGCCAGCCTGGTCACAGACACAGRCTGCCACACCAGGGTGACATGGGGACTTCCCACAGACTGGGAGGGTTTCCTAAAGTGTATTCTCACTCTACCCACTGGGTAGATGGTGAATGAAGYCAAGCTTTACCTTGATGGAGAATGACTCAGACAGTGTCTTAGCTGGACAAGTGTCCATGAACTGCTGCTCCACAGCTCCAGTAAGGCCACAGCAGTTTAGCTACAACAGAAAACACAGACTCAGGTGAAATAATCCTTATTTTTGCTCAGTACTCTCTTAAAAAAAGAAATAGATAATTTACATTAGTTTTTATAACAGACCAAGTCCTGCAACATGACTGCAATAAAGCTGATTTTAACAAGCCTTTATTAAATTAAAGGACAAGGTTCTGAAAGGAAGAGCTAGATCTCTCAAAGTACACACAGTATCATTTTGGTRACAGCCTGTGCTCCTTACAGACACAAAGCTGAACCCCTCACAGATATGCAGGTGTGCATACTAGGGTGCCAGTAGCTTCTGATCCAGGGTTTCCCAACCTGCTGCTACATTTTAGAAAAACAAGAACTGGTTCTAGATACTTCAGAGGGACAAAAAAAAAAGCAGCCTGAATTCATTTACAATACACAAAACCACCTCTGCAGTCTTTGGTTTCTTCTAACTAGTAAGAAGAAGAATGCCACTGGGTGGCATGCAGAACAGTGTAAGGAGCAGCTGCATTACTGCCCAGGTAAAGCAGAACCATATACTCACAGCAAACTGAAATGCTTTCAGGGTGTCTCTGGCACTTGTCTGAGTTCTCTTTCTGTAGGTGTCCATGTAGAACTCCTTTAACTCATCAATTATCTAAGGAAAAGCAAAGAGTTGTCTATCAATGGTGTATTAGTGTCATACCTTACATTAATTATTAAAAGCTTGCTTTCAGCAAGCCAGTAATCAAAAATCCTGCAGCCTACAACACCCATTCTTCTGCCATGTACAAACAGAGGGTGGACAGAAGGCTCACCTGTTTCAGGTGAGAAATAACTGTACACTCACTTTAACAGCCACATCTAAACAGGTAAGACTGCTTCCCCTTCCAAATCTCTGAGCTTCTAAGAGGAGTGAGAGAACCCACTGGCTGCCCAAAAATATTCCCTATTCTACCATACCCCAGAAGTTTCTATATTKCACCACTGTATAATACAATGTGAGCAGAAAAGCAACCCTGGTCACCAAGCATCTGATTTTGAAACAAGACAGAATCTTGACTGCTTGGGAGGGACAGGCCTTATCAGCCATGCCTGAGGTGCAGAAACACTCAGCCATCAGCTGACCCAGCTCCTCYCTGGAAGTAGTGAGGCTTCCCAGCCAGCCTGCTTCACCTCACAGCTCAGCCAGGTACTGTCTGGAGGGCACCTCTAGCATGCAGCAGCCTCTTGGGTTCTGACTTCCCTGATACAGTCTTATTTTTAAATATTACAGTTTTTTAGTGTTGTTTTGCTTGCCTTTTTCTTCTCCCCCAGATTCCCCAGGTAATAAGGATTTGACTTGTACTGGTACAGATGTCAGCAGACTGCTGACTGTGAGCACATTCATAGAATCACAGAGTGTCTGKGGTCAGAAAGGAGCTTTCAAGATCACCTGAGTCCTGCCCCTCTGCATGGGCAGGGACAYCTTCCACTAGCCCAGGTTGCTCAGAGCCCCATCCAAGCTGGCCTGGAACACTTCCAGGGATGGGRCARCCACAGCTTCTCTGGGYAACCTGTGCCAGCATCCCACCACTCCCAATTTTTAAGAGCAACCTACCTTTTCTTTATTTGAAAATCCCCAGATGCCAGCAGCAATTTCAAGGGCAAAAATCACAAAGAGGAAGAAGAAGAACTAGAAAAGAAAGACCACATTATTCATGATGGCCAGAGCACCACAGACCAGCATCATACATTCACACTGCAAATTTGTCCAGACTTGTRGGAGCTGTCACTCAATCAGGTTGCAGCTGGAGGTCTGAGACATTGGTAACACCAGGGAAAAGGACACTGGRTCAGCACTTCTTCCCAGGAGCGTCRGAAAGTCTGGCAGTGCTCTCCAAGMACCAGTCCTGCTTTTTGATCAGGGTTAATTAAAGCCAATCATCTGTCAACTCCAACTTTGAAGCTGTCCAAGTCATTCAGAYACATCACAACAGCTGGCACCAATTATTTACTCTGGTTTGTCACTCCTGTTGCTTTAAGAGTCATTACTTAATTTCTAGCTTGCTACCAACTCCCAGAGAGCTAATGGTCACTTTGTTGTATATCCCATAAAACACAAATARAAGTGTTCTGTCTCTCAGAATCCAGATCCAAAACATCACTATCATTTAGAAGCAGTTTAAAGAGATACTCAATTACAAAGGGCTGGAGRCATMATTTTGCAAGAAYTAGTTGAATTTAGGTTCTTCTGTGRCACAGAAGGGGAATTGTTCTTTCAGTGGCTATAGTAGCTGTCTTTTATTAACTAAGTCTTCTGGTTATTTGAATGAGTAGTTCTGCAAGTGTACAGATGTGCACAAACCCAGTAAGCTCTACTGGCCCCTCCAATCTAAAAACAATGAGGTTGCTCTCCAATAATTGGTTTGCAGAGCAGTTGTCAACTAGAAGAACTCATCCTGTGATTATGAACAGAAAAGCCTTGTTGTTTCAAGCATCAAATACCACAGTTCTGGTMTCAGAGATTAAAGATTGCACAACCTTCAGAGTCCAGGATGAACTGTCTAGCAATGCTAGCACTGGTCTTATCAATGTTTTAGTTCTGTGTTCACAGTATCCCAGTCTTGACACTTCAGTGTATGTCAGACATACCCAGCCTCGTGATGTCATCCTGTGTTCAAATGCAGCAGGAGCATTTGGATTTCAGCCCAGAAATAATAACTATATTTAAAATTTTAGCATTATGTAGGTGACCATGAATGTAAACACTGTAATTGTTCTGGGTCCACAATCTGCTGCCCTTGAATCACACAATGATGTTTTCGTTTCTTTCTCATGATGCTGCTCAAAAATTTAAGCATTACCCTGAGCACTTACCAGGCCAAGCATACACTGAGATTCCTGTGATGCACCACAGCATCCCAAGAAACCAACCAGCATCATAAGGGCACCAGCTCCAATAAGGATGTAAACACCTAGGGAGGAGGAAAACAAAGGTGGGCAGGTCATTGAGACCTCAGCACAAAGGTATGAAATTAATTGCTCCACAAATAGCATTGGTAACTTTTGCCAAGGTTCAAGTTTCTTTACCAAAGTGTTTCAAATAAAATAAAAGAGAGGGGCTGTGCTTAATTTTCAAAGCAAATGCATTTGAAAAACTGATAAAAAAAACCCTCAATTTGACACAATGTGTACCCTACTGCAGTTTCAYCAGTTTCAGAAAATGGGCAAGATAAAGCCATCTAAGACAAGCTGTAAGACACTTTTTAAAACAGGCTCAGAGCCAAGAGTTATCAACTTCTCCCCAGGTGAATATAGAGACAACTGGAATTAGAGACAGCTGGAATAGTGACTTATCAACAAGTGTGAAGTCTTGAAGCAGATACTTCTTTGAATTATAAAAAGTGTCAGAGCTTGTAAGCTATTCTACCCAGAAATTAGGTAGTGAGTACATTGAAGCAAGCAATTCTGAGGCAAAAGGCTCCATTTATGCCAAATCCTCAGGCTCCTAAACTTGGGAACAACCAGCCTAATCATCATAGCTGTGAGCTGGAGACAGCAGCAAGGTGTGGTGGTGCAAGAAAACTCCCAAAGRATGGCAAGGAGTATTACAGGGGCAGTGGAACACCAAAGAATCAGGACAAAGCACATGAAACAAGCAGGGCATTTCTATCACTAGGGACAAAAATACAGTTCAGAGACCCAATCAATACTAATTAAAGGAAGATTTAAGCATTTGCAAATGATATATTCTAGATGCAAACCAATAAGATTAACTGCCAAAATAGACATCTATTTGATGCAGCAATTGCAAGGGATTAAGCCTGACATTTCTTATCAAGAGGAAATTCCAGTACAGACTTTTAACCTCAGCTTAAACTTTTCATTTTGAAAAAGAATAAAAAGAGTCCATCAGTACCTCTTATTCCAGTTTGAGCTGTACAGAAAGCCTTTGCGGTAACTTGCTTTGTAACTTACTGCAGTCAGTAACTACTATCAGAAAATTATGTTAAAGCAGAAATTCCTCTTGAGTTTCTTTTTAAAACTCAGTTTAGCCTACAGAGACTTCAAGCAGGTTTCACTGGGTGCATCCAGCCAGTAGCTTAAACATCATACCATAAAAATKTTATGCTTTAGAAGGTGAAAGAGTTGTTTTAAACTACCAAAAATAAGATTTGTTAAATATTCAGCTCAATGGCCAAGTTTAAACTTCTGTTCTTTTTCTGAGGTCCTTTTAAAAGCATCTGGGGATCTTCCTGACAGCTCCAAGACCCAGTTTGCCAAAATGCTATTATATCAAGGGCAAACCACAAATTTTCTCAGAGATAACCTGTCTGCATGCCTGCAGCTTCCTCATGAAGTCCCATGAGCATCTCAATATTTCCCAACTACAGCCTCTGCACCATTCCTAACAATACTCCCTGTAGGCACAAGCCACCTTGGACTAAGAGGCTGCAACCCAAGTTGCAYCTCCTTGCAAGTGACCCTTCAGACACCAGTCTGGGAGCTGTCACAGGTGAGTAGCCAAGGACAGGAGCCAGTTTTCTGGCAAGAGAAAGATGAAGCCATCCTCTGAAGACTTTAAAGATGGCCTAATTCCAACCCTCTTCCATGGGCAGAGACATCTTCCACTAGTCCATGTTGCTCCAAGCCCCATCCAGCCTGGCCTTGAACACTGCCAGGGATGGGGCAGTCACAGCTTCTCTGGGCAMCCTGTGCCAGSGCCTCMCCACCCTCACAGGGAACAATTTCCTCCTGATATCCAATCTAACCCTGCTCTCAGTGTGAAGCCACTGCCCCTTGTCCTGTCACTCCAGGCTCTTGTCAAGAGTCTCCATCTTTCCTGTGGGCTCCCTTCAGGCACTGCAAGGCCACAATGAGGTCACCCCAAAGCCTTCTCTTCTCCAGGCTGACCAATCCCAATTCCCTCAGCCTTTCCTCATAGCAGAGGTGCTCCAAAAGTTTGAGCACCTACAGGTGACAATAACCAAATTATGTGTGTTCCCCTGCCCAAGCTTAAAAGCAACTGTAGAGACCAAAATCAAAGTTCAGATAAAATCCAGTTCACTTAGGAATTCCTATGACATTAACAAGCTAAAAATGTGTGTATCCCCTAATTACTCATCTCACAAACTCATTCCACATAGTCTAGCTAAAGCCAAACTGATCCATGCTGGCTGGAATAATAATCATATGTACCAAGGTATTTGTGCTTTCTTCCCATTCAGCTCAGTATGAATTAGGAGATGTGGGGYTTTAGGAGTCAGACAACAGTGCACATGCTCCTTCTGAGAGATGAAGCAACAGAGTTGAGTTTTGGGTAGCTCAGGTTGGTCACTCTGGAGAAGAATTATTAATTACTCAGTTTAGGGTGAAACTTTGCTGACGCATATGGTGATGAGCATCAGGAAGAAACATCCTCTGTCTTCCAGGAGCCCCTGGGATTACAAAATGCTTACTGACAGCAACAAAGACAAACCACTGTGGGGAAAAAGGATGAAAAGCCAAGAAACCACTCCCACAGCAGCACTGCTGTTTGCACAAGAGCTCACAAGGGAAGCTGCTCTCAGGATGTTTAGGGCTGTTTTGCCTTTTTACCCTTTAAGGAAGGCCAAAGTTTCCCAGCAGCCTGGAAATCAGGGTGACCTACCCCAAGTGATCCCTCAGCTCACCTGTGTAGAACTTTGTGTCAGATTCCAGTTCAAAGACGCTTTTGGTCTGTGAATCAAAGTGAAGCCATAGYCCAATTGCAAGCACTGCTGTTCCTGCAAGCTGTAAGAACAAGGAAGGCTTGTTAAATGATACAACTAATCCACCCAGCCTCACATTAGTAACAAAATCAGAAGCAAACACAGGACACAGCTTTTATTCAAAGAGGTGGTGACAAAGGACCAGCATAAAAGCATAGGGATACCAACACATGAACAAATTCCAGACATGAGGCACCTTGTTGGCAGAGGCATTTACATAATATAAACTCCAATACCACAAGAGAACAATGCAATTCTTGTTCCTTTCCGAAAATATCCAAGGTTTAGCCAAGTGTCACTATTTCCACTGATCCTTCCACACATTGTTTTATTCTGGGTGGCTGCAGACATTGCATGGCTTAGTGACCTTAAAGCTCCACAGTGAAGAGCAAGGCTATCACAAGGAAAAGTGCCTTGTAAGGCCAACTGGAAGTTTTAGTGTATTAAACAGTCTGCTGAGAGTTCAGTGTACCATGGAAGGGAGTTCAGGAAGAGTGCTCTTCTGGCAAAACAAGATAAAACCAACCCGTTAAGTGACCACACTGACRGGAATGAGAAAATACCAGCTGCAGAAGCAGCAACRTTGCTGATCTGGAGCAATACAATTKAATTTTAGGTAATATTTAGTTTTATTTCATTATTATCTCTGCCTGTGWGCCTCCAGGTTCCTCTTAACRTTGATGCCTATGTTTGCAGCAAGTAATTTTGTGTATAAATTAGCCTCTGGATGRARCATTTGGCAAAAGCCATAGGAAGTGTTGCAAGAAAGAGGGAATTGCACTCTGGTAAGGCCAATAGCAACAGTTTGCTTTGAACAGACTGAATCATCCTTTAAAAAGAAAAAAAATAGGGTTTTCTTGCATGTAAAAAAATGAAGAAACCAGTACAAAGTAGAAAGCTGGAGTGTGYTTCTCAGCTCTTCCTTTGAAGACCATTTAACTATTAAAAAAAGCTCTACAAAAGTGAGATGAGGACAGAAATCCCAAGTGTTGCAGCAGACATTAAATATTTAAACTTAAAAGTAAGCAGCAAGTTTATAAAGTCTGGTGCTTCAGTCTTGGCAAAGCACATGTGAACAGCAAAAATAAAAACACAGCAAAGCCTGCTCTCTGATAAGAAGGTCCTTGTAGAAGGGAACAGCATTTCTGATTTACCTCTAAGAAACTGGGAAGTGTTTATAATGGCAATTTTCAGCAGGAATAGAGGCAGGATTCCCTTGGCAAGCMCCCAAGGACACAGCCCTGGCACACCAAGCCCACCTGAGAGCCCCACTCCCCTGCTGGGGAAGAGCTCCTACTCACAGACAGCCCCAGCTTTCCTAAACCAGCTTTTCTTGTAGGGCAGGAACCCGAGTGCCAGGCCTGCCTAAGAGAGGAGCTGCAGGGTTGTAGCTGGGAAAACAAATCCAGTGACACACAACCCCAAGAGCCAAACCCACCTGGAGGTTTCCAGAGCTAAGCAAAAAGGCCTTTGTTCGTGGTTCTGGTGCTTACTCCCAAGGCACACCTGCACTYACCTCCTGCTTGCCTTGCTAGGGCTACCCTGACAGGATGATTAAGTTATGCTGGAGCACCTTGGTACAACACAATGTCACAACAGCATCATTATTTCAATTTCTTGTGCCACAGCTGCACCCCGAGGGGAGGGAGAGGCACAAAAGGGAGCTGACAGAGAAAAGGGCTGCTGCTCTACCTGCTCTCCTGGCTGCAGCAKCACTTCAAAAAGCCTTTGCTACCCCATCTCACCCCAGTGCCTCGGTTCAAACATCAGAAAGGCTTAGTGATGGAAAAAACYCTGCTTTGAAACTGCTGTTAAGTCACCCAGAATTTAGTAACACTCTGCTTGAGACTCCCTTTCCTGGGTCATCCAACAGTCTTCAGCTTTTACAACTCATCCAGATCCCCATCATTAGAAGAAACCTACAGCCTCGGCTGGTTTTGCCAGGAACTCACAAATTGTGWAGCCAATAGCCTGAACCCCCAGCTCTTCTCACCTACCAAACTTATTTACAGCTTGACAAGCTCCAGTGTTTGAGCAGAGAGCTCTGCAAATGGAGCAGGGCACAGAAAAAGGACTGTAAAACTAAAGAAACTCTTAAGTCATACTGTAACCATGCAGATAATCTTAAAATTCCAGGCAAAGGAGAAAGCTCAGTTAAAGCCTTCCAGAAGCAAACTGGTCTGTTCACATTGGGCAGAGATGATGTACCTAATATAGCTCCTTTCAAAACAATTTTAACCCTTCCCCACCACCATCCAGAGGTATATGGCATGTTTTCTCCTTGGAAAAGCAGTCACTCTGTGCAAAAGTTTAAGAAGATGCCAGGGAGACAAGAGACTTAGAGGATCACAGAACAGTGGTAACACTTCATGCCAGTGAACTCCTGCACAGCACTAAAAAAAGTGGTGGAATTAAACAGAGTGACAATTCTCTGCMTGGTGGATTAGAAATAAAATGCAGCTCCTTCATGCAAGAATAAGAGACTTTTTGTCTCAGTTTATTAAGGAAAGCAGACTTATGCTCTCAGTTTGTACTCTTCCTACCCACAGTGACCACTGAACTAAAAAAAGGCAGTTTTAAAGCAGAAGGCAAGAAACTTGAAGCTTCAAGTTTCCATCAAAACAGGGGAGAAACGAGGACACAGCAACACAAGCCTCTGAGGAAGAAAAAAGGCCCAGCTCCATGGGCACTTGGCAGCACCTCTGGGCAGTGTGGCACACCAGAGGCTGGGGCACTGTCACCTCCCTGCTCACCCATGCTATGCCAGCAGGATGGCAGCTGTCCTAGGATGGTTTGGGAGCAGTGTTTTTCCCTTCCTGGGAAAAGGGTGCAAAGCCCCTAAACTCGGCTGCATGGAAGCAGAGCCCCAGAGAACCTAACTGGTGGGTTTTGGTTTGGTAATCCAAGGGGATTCCCTAATCTAACAGACCTAATTTCTCACAGGAGTTGCACAATACTGGGTGTTTCTACGTAGCTCTAGCCTGTGCTGAAATTTAGCAGGAAAAGAACACTGTATTCCTSAAAGTAATCCATTTTGTCTGGTTTCACACACACAATAAAAACAAGTGGGTTTGTGTGCTTATCAGACAGGTAAGTAGTAGGTTTCTGTAGAGACAATTACAGCAACAAGAGCTCAGAAGAAAGGGTTGGGTTTTTTGTTTCCAATCTGACCAAAAGGTGAAGTTAAAGGGATAATGCTTACTCGMTGTTTTGGAAAAGTCTGTGGTAGTGATTTTCCAGTAACAGCATGTCCTGGCACAATTACACTACTGACTTCCCTGCTCCAGCTAACCAGGCTTCCTTGTTTTCCCTAACCACTACTCCCAGCTCATTCCTGCTCTGCTTGGCTGTTCTACAGCTGCTACAAGGATAAAACCACCTGGCCACTCCTCTCCCAGCCCTGTGCAGGCTTCTCGAGTTGTTTTTCATTACGTGCAAACACACCCCTTCTGCCCCTGAAGCTCACTCCTGCATGCAGCTTTCTGCCTGTTGCAACAGGAAAAASAGTTTTTTTGGTCTATCTTCCTTTCTTACACAGCCTTGCACCTTCTCTGGTRAGCCTCTTGTGCAGGATTTCCCTCCTCTCACCCATCCTACCCCACCTTTTCTCCAAAGCCACCCCTTCCCACGGCCCTGGTGTGTCCCCCTTGCTTTGCCTCTGGGTACATCYAAGGGTGTGTCCCAGCCTTCCATGTGAGAAGAGATAACTGAGAAAGGACCTGGACCAGTCAGGATACTCTTGAGATGAGAAAACCTGTGCATGCTGGAGGCAGCAGCCACAGAACACTGCCTTCCTCCCCTCACCATCCCTGGCTAATTTGGGCATGAGCTCGGAGTGTGCCTCAGCACTGAACCCTACCAAGCAATTCCCACGGCATTTTCACCCCTCTCTGACACCCGAGGTTTCACAAATACAGTCTCCCAGCAGAAGGCTTGTATGGAAATAATCAGATTTAATGACACAATGCCATAAACACGAGTTAAAACCTTGACGTTTAAACAAAAAAAACCACTCCAAACCATCAATTCAATTAACACATCTTTAAGCAGCACAATGTGTGACACTACTTTGGAAAGCTGGAAAGTTTATTTTGGGTTTAACCACTATTTTGCAAGGACCATTTTGTTCAGTCTCTTCTGACTCTGTCATCTGGATAAGGGACAAGCACCCCATTTGCCTCAGACACCTTAGAGCATCTTATATTTCCATAAGCAGAATCACCTCTCAAGGAGCTCAAGGTCCAAGCACTTCCCAAGGCCTTGGACACTCCTTTTTGTGTCCTGGCAGACAAAGCTTTGGGAAGGGGACGCCCTGCTCCAGCCCTTCCTGCACTTCCCYAGGGTGGAGGTGGGGATAGGGAAGAAATCAGACACTTCAAGAACGCCTGGGAAGTGGCTCAAAGCCTGTAAAAAAAGCCTTTGCACAAAAAAAAGTGGGTTTTGCCATTTTGACACCTTCAGGCCAAGCTTACATATAACTTTTACCATGCTCATGGCATTACCTCCCCCAGAAGGTAAATCATTAYGTGAAAAAAACTAAGTCAGTCAAAACGAAATACTTTTTTCCGTGCTGTCAGCTAAGTATGGCATCTAACAGAACACTTACTCATTCTTTGTCTTGAAGTAGAAAGGTATGTCAGGCTCTATACTACTGTTTCATATATAGGTTTATCCCAGGATGTGACATAAGGCATCAAAAAAGTCACCATCTTCACTTCATAAACACTTGAATTTTTAGCTAAAAATCTGTCTGCATAAGACAATTTACTTCTCACTGTTTTAGACTGAACTAACAAAGCCAGGACCAGATCTAGAAGGTTGCAAAGCACATGCAAAGAAATAGAGAACATCATGAGTAGTACGAACTGGTTCTGTCCTGTTACTGGCTGATACTCCATAAATAAAACCCCATAAACAGTAAGTACAGGTGAGGCTCAACATCACTCTAAACCCTCAATTACAGAATTAGTGTTATCC
Source organism: Alauda arvensis (assembly GCA_902810485.1). Classification (NCBI taxonomy): domain Eukaryota; kingdom Metazoa; phylum Chordata; class Aves; order Passeriformes; family Alaudidae; genus Alauda; species Alauda arvensis. Next base: position 590,239 of record CADDXX010000290.1, on the reverse strand, counting down.
ACAACAGGACAGGTTTTCRGAGTTTTGAAAAAGCTCCCCTAACTCTTGTGCTATGTGGGCTTGCAGTTACACAAGAAGCTGCAGCTATTTTCAAACTAGTCTGGAAAAAACGTGGACTGGAAAGGAAGTATTTTCTTTCTGCTTAGCCAGTTTCAAGAATGTTGTGGCCTACRTTAATGTCACAGCACTTTTTGCAATAAAATGGTGCTCCAGTACAGTAGGAGCAGCGTTACAAAATTCCTGAACCACTGCCAAGACTAGTGCCCATTTCATACAAGTTCCTATTCAGAAGCCAGTCTACTATATTTGCAATTAGAATTGCAAATAGGAGCTAGGACTGCTGGAACTTTAAGTAGCTTCACATCAGGTTTCTCAAGGCAATGTACTCCAAACTCCATTCCTGACTTCACAGAACTTACTGGAGTCAAAATACACTTAACTGAGCYCAAGCAGCATTAGAGTCACACACTGGAGCCAGYAACTSCATCAGTTCATGACARAAAGCAAAAGCAACTAATTTCTGGGTTATTCATGTGTGCCTGCATATACACATGCTAACAGACACATGCATATGGGCATATTTCCCTGCCCATCCTGCAAGTCCTCTGCTCCACTGGAGGAGGAAAGACCCCCTAAACTGCTGTTCTTGGTGCACAAAAGCAGCTGAGATTATGGCTCAGAACAAAGTCACAGGTATCTTCAAGCWACAGAAGGGAAAGAGCTCTCCAGGCCTAATTATGCTCATCTTACTTTAGCAGGCACTACCACACACAAATGCATTTATTCATTAAACACAAAGCACTCTRGAGAGTGGGAAGTCAGGACAAGAGAGCTGCACAACAGTGAAAAAGAGCAAGAAAATGATTGCTCAAAACMTCAACATGAACTCTGCCTCTGTGCTACAGCACTTGCTTGCCTAAAATACATTAAACCATAAATGTTAGCAGCAGATGTCTTTGTATTCCACAAAGTTCACAAGGGGAAAACCCAGCACTGAAGTTCAACAAAGCAAGGCCTTGCTTTTGTTCAGCAGCAGGAAGCCAGCAGGAGAGCACGCAGGCACTTGCCTGGCATGATCCAAGCTGCGCAGGAGCCCACAGCTCTCCTAGGAAAAGACTTCATCACCASGACCAACAAGCCTGAGCAAACCCAGGGAGTTCAGGGAGCACAGCTAAAGGCAGCCACTCATTATTGAGCTAGTTGAGGTGTTAGAACATGGGTTGGACTTGATGATCTTAAAGGTCTCTTCCAACCTAGAAAYTCTGTGATTCTGTGATACACAAGGCAATCCAGCAGTGCTCACTCACATAGCTAAGGTTGGTCCCAGCCAACTTTGCTAAGACCACGCCACTGCTCAGGTTTTAAGGCACAAAATGTGCTGTTTCCACTGACTTCTTGCCAAGCTCAAGCCAGCCTAGTGGAAAAAATAATTTATTTCTGCATCAGGCTTGACACCTCCCTCCCACACCCCAAATCAGCCCCCAAACTTCTATTATTAGAGAGCAGACTGTCAGAAATGCCAGGGCCTGCACTGGCYATGCCAAGAAGCAGAGCTGTTTGCAAATCCAGGTGGGAGAACACCAGCCCCAGCAAGGGCAGCACYACAGGAGCAAGGAGCCTGSCACYTGCTGCAACACTCCATCCCAAGAGRAAACACAGCCATCCCTAATTCCTACACCTCTGAGACAGGGCCAAACCTCAAAGCTTACTGATCCATGCTTAACCTGACTTGGTACAAACATTCAAAGATGTGCCCTTCCTTCCATTTAGGTCACAAGCACGTTTTAACACAAGTCCCAAAAGTTTCAGAGAACATCATGTTAGTGCCAAGCCTTCCCAACTGGAGAAAAGCCATCAGATCAATCAAGCACAAAATCCTCAGGAAGAGTTCAGAGAACAGGAAAGCCAGCAGCATTTCCCACAACCAACCTCCTGGTCTACATATCAAGCACTTAAAGACTGTGCCAAGACAAAGACAGCACCTTRAGAGAAGAAAAATTAACAAAAGTCTGCTGACCTCCATGTCAGCAGGTTGGASTAGATAGTYTTAAAGGTCTTTTCCAACCTAGTTCAYTCWGTGATTAGCCAGGTATCCCTTGACCAACCTATTCCTCAATAACTGCTGAGGAGAAAGCACCATCACTGTCCCCACAGAAACACTTTTCTGAAAACATCCTCTTTCCTGGCTTGATGTCCCACAACTCTTGCAATACARTCAGGCCCTACCTACTGCCTGGACAATTGTGATCCTAAGGAACTCCAGCACATTTCCAGCTGAAGAATCCAAATTTACTTACAGTTGCTGATGGCAGAAACCCTCCTCTTTCTTTCCCAAACATTACCAAGCTCCACTATGACCCTCTCAAGGCAGGCAGATGACCAGAGCAGCCCACAGCACTGTAGGACACCAGCATACCATGGATTTAGGGAGCTTTACAAATCTTCCATCTTCTCTCAGCCCTTCATTTCTGAAGCTGGTTTTGCTCTGTTGACACTGAGCAGCCACCTGTGCTTTTATAAAGCCATCATAGATCCTTTTCATCCCAAGGCTTCACTGCTCCATGGCAGCAGCTGCCCCTGAACCATTCAGTTCCCATCTCCAGGCAGCTTCCTGACAGTGCCTGCCACAGGAATTACTTGATGCCTGCCTTTGGCCAGAGTCTCACCCTGCTGTATCAAAACATAGCCACCACCTCCATCAGCCTGGACAACAGGGGACAGCCAGAACCCCAGCAGTACCCCCTATGCTTCTTCAGATGAGGTGGGGCTATACTGACCACCACGGAGTCTGTGCCAGCACTACTGCTTCTCCCCACAACAGGAGAGCTGCACCTCACCCCAGCCCTGCCTCCAGTTCAAAAGCCATCTCATCCCTTCCAGGATCTTAGTCAAGGACTGCCTGGTTTTCACGAGAGGCCTGAGATTTCCAGGAGACATTGAACAAGTAACCAACACCAGTCCTTGCCYTCTCCAACATTCAGGCTTTTAAAGGCTCCAAGGCAGCAGCTTCATGAAGTCTGACTTCCCCTTGCAGTAGCCAATCTTCACACGTACACCAGCTTTCAAAGAATCTTCTCCTCCGATTTTCCCGATACTCCATATGTGCCACTCTCTGGGTATCCCAGACTAACATCAAGCAAAAACACAGCCCCCAATTTGCTGCATTCCAGCCCTGCAGCACCAAGAGGGATGGTGAGCAGGGGAGTTACCTAATCACAACTCACTTAAGAGCTCTGAAAAGTTGCGTGACCTTGGAGAATTGTTAATCAAACATTTGCTGCTCCTTCTGTTTCACCTCCTTTGCWTCAAGAGGTCAGTTCAAGCCTGTGCAGGATTCAGAGTCAAAGACAGGTTATGGCACAAAACTTTGTTAAAATCTTCCCCTGTAAAGTAAAGCCCTGCCAAACACTGCTCCCAAAACTTTTATACCTGGAGTTATTACTGCCTGGAGGGACTCCCTGAGAAACTCTTTTCCTCATGTGTCTGAAGAGGGGTATGTTACTTGAATTTGTTTTTGCAAATTACTCCTAAAGCTTCCCTTTGGCTAATATTATTGTATTTTATTTAGCCAAACGGCATGTATGAACCTTTACCTCCTTCCTTTGGTTACAGCTTCAACTTTGAGTTTCCCTTTTTATTTTAATAACTTCCTTTATCAAGCTGTTTGAGCCCTTCTGCTTCCTCTTAGCCTTGTTCAAGCCTCTGATGGAAGCAAATACATCCCATCTAACACGGCATCCACAGCCATCTGCAGGTTTGCTACAGACCACTTAAATTCCTCACCTATCCTTTGGAGGCAACTGATTTCAAAAAAGGAGGTACAGAATTCCAAATTCCACTTGGGCACAATAGGCTCTGTCAACATACTTCCATTACTTCACAGACTTTTCACATCTGCAAAGCCATAAGAAACATTAAAGCATTTTTTTCTTCTTAGGGTGGTTCTTGCCTTTTAGTGCTGGCAGACCCAGAACACCTTTCTTTTCATGCTGTTCAGTGTGGAATAACAAGATACAGCTACTTTATTTTTCCAGAGAGCACACAAGATTTACTAACACCATACCCCCTACCTCCAACTGCTTTCAGCAGGCCACAATGATGTGGTGATTCCCAAGAGCCAAGGAGCACTCCTGCTGGTCAAACACACACTCATCTCTGGCTGACCCAAGCTGCTTGCATTTCCCTGCCTCTTGGGGCCTCCAGACTCCTACTGGGATCTCCAAGATGCATTTATCTCCCTTTAACTCTTTTTTTCTTCCTCCTCTTTCCCACATCCTAGCTGCACACTGCCAGCCTCAAGAAGGCAACTCGAAAAGCCATCATCCCTCAGTTCCTCTGAGCAGCACCACTCTTCTTTCACCACTCAATCACCAGTACAAGTCTGTATCTACAAGCACCCAAAGGTGCAAGTAAAGCCTCAGCGCTTTATTACCATGACATTCCCAAGCAACAGGTACATCCCGAGCTAAACAAAACCCCTCTCCCCATTCTCACCCCGGCACCCCAGACAACAAGGTGGTAATGCTCAAGTTGAGAGCTTCCTTAAGGCAATACCTTCGCCACAACAAGAATTTCTGTCCCATAAAATACTCCGCAGAAAGCCTGCAGCTTTGAAACAAACAAGCAAAACAARCACAAGGCAAACAACGATTACTTCAGTCTCTTTCAACGAGAGGTTTAGAAACTCGCTGACCATAAGTGTCAGGTACTGCTTTATTAGACTTTTCCTTCTGCTCAGCTCTAACCCTGCAAATGTGACAGCCCTGCTCACTGTCCCAGGGGGTAACTAACATGCGCTTTCCTGGGTCAGGTTCTGCACAACTTCCCTCAACTACAGCCCAGCTCTGTTTTCTCATTGCTGCAACCCATTTCGACATCGAGACATCCCGAGTCATTAACACTGCAACTTCCACTCATCCCACGGGCAGTGCTGCGACTGACTCCAGACACGGCTTCTTCCTACAGCTCCAACTTCATTCCTCCATCAGAGCCACACACGCACTTCTCCACCGCGGTAAACAGCCCAGAGAAAGCCCAAGTGTTTGACCCATACACTTCGCACCTCTCCATCAGGCACACAAGCAGCTCCCGCGGTACTTTTCCAGGCAGGAGCCAGCGCTAAATCCAGATGCCCACACCCCGAGCGCTTGGGAACAGCCCCAAGTTCACGGCTCAGCCACGCTTTCTCACGCTGCCTGGCCAACAAGGCGTAGTGSGGCCGGGAACCACACCGGAGACCTCATTCCAACGGGTGCTGGTCTGCTCCGAGAGATTAAACCCGAAGGGAAGCCACAGCCCTCACCAACACGAGGAGTTCACACACACACACCACAACCACAGGCTGCAACTTACGAGGAACCGGCTCACCCCGGGCAAGCCAGCGGGGAGCCCAACCTACACACGGAGTTTTAAGGAGAGGACTGTACGTGGTGCCGGGGGATGCTGACTGGGGTGGGCTAGCCGCAAACCCAGCACCCCCTCCCCGCCTGGCAGCACACTCAGCCCACCTTACGCTAAAACCCGAAAAACGTGAAAAATAAAGCAGCGAGCAACCGGGCACCCGCCCTTCTCCTTCCGGGGGGCAGCGAGTGGGGAAAACCAGCAAAAACCAGGCACCAGAAGAGCAAACAAAACGCGGCTCCCGGCGCTCCCCCCCTCCCCTCCACCCCCGTCCCGCGGGCTCCCCGCCGGGCAGCGCGGGGGGCACAGCCCGGGCCGCCTCACCCAGAAGATGAAGTTGAAGCCGAAGAGCAGGTACTTGATGCACTTGGTGCCTCCCTTGACGGGCATGGTGGCGGCTGCAGGCGCGGTGACCAAGCCCCCGCGCTCCGACGCCGCTCCTTAAATGCGGCCCGGCCCGGGCGTCTCGGGGACTCCCCCGCCCGCCCTCAGGGCCGCCCCTGGCCGCGCCCCGCACCTGCGGCCGCCCCGCTCCGCCCCGCGGCCGGGMGGGCTCCCAGCGCTCCGGCAGCGCCACACGGGGCCCGGCACGGCCATCCTGGGAGCTGCGAGTGCTCCGGCATGGAGGGGAAGCATGGGGATCGTCAGAGTCCCGCTGCCGGCCCTGCGCTGCGCAGCCTCAGCGATCCCACCCTGTGCCCCGAGCGCTGTCCGAACGCTGCTGGGGCTCTGGCAGGGTTGGGGTTGTGGCCATTCCCTGGGGAGCGTGTTCAGTGCCCCACCACCCTCTGGGGGAAAAACTTCGTCCTAGTATCTAACCAACCTCTCCAACCCGACCTGCTTTTGCACAGATCATGGGATCCTTAGGATTGGAAGGGACCTCTGGAGCTCGTCGTGTCCAACCCTTCTGCCAAGGCAGGGTCACCAGAGCAGGTGACACAGGAATGTCTTCAGGTGGGTTTGGAATGTCTCCAGAGAGGGAGAACCCACACACCCTCCCTGGACAACCACCCTTAGCGTAAAAAAATTCTTCCTCGTGTTACGGTGAAACTTCTTTTACTTCATGGCTATTGCTCCCTGTCCTGTCGCTGGGCACCACAGAAGAGAGTCTGGCACCATCCTCTTGACACCTGCTTTGAGATACTTACGTGCATTAATGAGATTCTCTTTCTGACTAATTAATCTGGCCCAGCTCCCATAGAGATGCTCCAGACCCTTCATCACCTCTGTGGCCTCTGCTGGATGTTCAGTTTGAAATAAATGCATTAGTCTAGCTTAAATGGGTGTTTTCCCGCACAAGATAAACTTGCAGTGTAGYTTAACTCCTTTAATCTTTCAAATATGTTTGTATGAAGTTGCAAACATCCACTTTAGGAAAATAAGGCAGGRTAAGTTCCAGCCCACTAGCTGATCCGTGGTAACTGCCTGTGTACATGCCCTTAGGTCACCCGAGTTGTGAGAAAAAACATGTTAAATTTCAATTAAGAATTTCCCTTTCATCGCAACAGGGCATTCAGCACTCAACTTCTGAGCCTKTTAGCTCAGGGATGAAAACTGAGGGCTTGTACCTTAATTTCATACTGCGGGATTAGAAATTCATCAGGTATCAAGAGTCAAAAAAACACCCAAGCAGAACAGTAAAAACAGAAAAGCCATACTGAAATGCAAATAAAAACATGTTGAAGTTATTGTTGCCAAAAATAATTGATAAGAGACAGCACATTCCAGAGGCAATACAGAGGGGGAGACGCTGGCTTGGGCAGATGCTTCCCAGAGCAGGTTACAAAACAGGAATACATTTCCTATAAAATAAAGGGAAGCAGAGGGATGGAGGCTGGCCACAACAATATAGATCCATCAAAGATGGAATTAATAAATGCACGTGACTAAACTCTCATGGCAACTGGAAACTGAGCAAGGGGAGGTCCTGTGTCTCATTCTTGAGCTGGGACTGGCTTTCTGTATGGCTTTTGGGTTGGTTTTCTTTTGTCACTTTGCCATTAAGAATTTATGCTGTTAGGATCAGTAATACGGCTTCCCTTAAGTTTCTAAAATTAAGGATCACAGAAGAACTTTGGATAACTCCCCTCCTACCTTTGTATTATTAAGCTTTTCATGCTTATACTGTGTTAAAGCAACTCTCATTAAAATTCATGGGCAGTAACCTTTTGATCAGAGGCAAGAAATGGACCTGTCAGATAAAAACCTCCTGTGGGTTTGTAAAAAATTAAACTCTCCCCATTCACCTGGCAAATTAAGTTATGAGGAAGTGAAATGAGTTTGTGCATCTTTAGTATTCTCAAGAACATGGAATGAAAATAATGCTGTGGCTGGTTTATTTTTTTTTTTTCTTTCCATTCCATATGAAGGATCTGGAGAGGAYGTTTATGTTTCACTCTTCCAGGGTGTGACGATCTCGTAGATGCAACTCTCTGACCACACCTGAACTCTGCCTAGTGGAATGAGATAGTAATCAACTGAATTTCTGTGTAATAGAAATCACTAATGGAAATTCATGACCCTTGCAGAAGTACTTCAAACTGATTTATTATTTTGAAACTTTATATTTGCATGGGATAATAGGCATTTTGCATGAAATATTTATTATCTGCACTTAAAATTGTGCTGGGTGGTTAAAGTGTTTATTTTGTCCTACTGGCACATAGAAAAGCAAATTCAGGATATTGCTGATAAGAAGAAATCAGAATTTACCAGAAGCCTTTTACAATTACCCTTCTAATAATCTAGACACAAAACYATTTGTGGAGCTTTTCTCTACAGGTAGGCTGAATTATTTTATCCTGTTTAAATGTGAAACTGAATGTCTTGTTTGGCCCAAGAGTGAGGAAGAGAAGCATTTGCTTCTCACCAGGAAAGATTCTCTCCTCAGACTGCACAATCCAGAGGACCCTGATCCTTTGATTAATACGGGAAGGCAAAGGAGAGTAGGGGTTTCTCTCCTGGTTGTATTAAAGGACAGTGGAATTCTCTGGTAAATACTGCAGAATCTCTTGCCTGCTTGACCTGTTTTCYCCATATCTCTACCTTAAGAACATGTGGAAGGACTAGTGTCAGCTAGCTTGAGGCCTTTAGCCTTCTTTGCATAAACAATTCCAGGTCTTTTAAAAGGTTTCAGCTCCCTTAAAAAGCCAGGCATAAACGGAACCATGGAGAGATAAAGTACAAAGCTTTCCCACCAAAGGACAGGGATTAACAGATTTCTTGAGTGTCASTTAAAGGAGAAATAAAATAACAACATTTTGTTCTTTGTAGAGAAACAACATCTCTGACAGTACAAGCCAGACACAGAAGAAAAACCCTAAAGGTTGTTTTGCAGGGTTTTTAGCTTCAGTGATTGTTTTTTTAYAGTGACTGTGATGCTGGGCTGGATCTGTCCGTCTGGTGAGGGGTGGGGCTGTACAAACACATCACTTCTCTGCTCTCAGGGAGTTGGGATGGATTTTGTGAGGAAAGAGGAAGCCACAGACCCTATGCTGATGTCATCTGGGTCATCCTAAACTCTTGAGTTCGTTCATGAAACATAACACAAATTGCCTTACTTCTGTCTCAAACAGAAGTAAGGTCTCAAAACTTTCCAAACAAATTTTAAGGTACTTTGATTTATTTGAACACAGCAATATTTTGGAATGGTGATGGGTGAGTGGTTCCTTCCACAGCTGGGGTTGCCAGGGAGAGGCTGGTCTTGGAGCTGGAGAGTCAAGACTGGCATTCCATTGCAAAATGGAATGAGTCACAGCAGATTGACTCACAGGGTCAGTCATGCTGATAACACTATGAGGAAGGCACTGGCCTTTTTTCCAGTGCTGGTACAAATGTGTTTGGTGTTTGGTATCCATAGCAGATAGATTCTGGAAGAACTCATGCTGGGAGTAAATCTGTGCATCCTGGAAGCGTGTCTGCTTTCTGCCACGAGAGAAAGGCTTTGAAGAAACCACACAGCCCTGGGGGATTTCACTAGAAATTAGGTCTTCTGCTGTAACTCGAGGTGTATCTGGAAGTGAAAAGTCAAAGCCAGACTTCTTTACTTTCCATCTTTTTAAAACACTTTYTTGTTTTTAACCGAGATTTGAAAAAGTTTAGAAGAGATTTGGGTACGTCCTTGCAAATATTTGGCATAAGACATTTGTGTATGATGCATGAGTAGTGATACTGTCAAGAGAGCAACTGGAAAATCTCAGTGTGAACTTAGGAACCCAGACAAAATTGTTTCATAATCAGTCATMATTTTGCTGGGAAATCTCAATATGAACTTTAGAACCTTTCTGGAATGGCTTCATAATCARTTATAATTTTCAAAATTTGAGATAAAATGCATGGGATAAAAAAAGCAAAGGTTCCAAAAGTTCCAAAAATTCCAAAAAACATCCATTCAAAATAATCCAGACATCCTTAATATTACCRATTATGAAAGCAGACTCCTTCAGTTAGGAAGGGAGCCAGGCTCTGCTTGGTGTGCTGGGCAATAGGACAAGAGGGAATGGACAGGAATTGGTGCTCAGGAAGTTCCACCTGGACATGAGACAGAACCTCTTCCCTGTGCAGTGACTGAGCACTGAACAGAGACCAGAGAGGGCGTGGAATCTCCTTCACTGGAGACCCCTCTGGATACAATGCTGTGCTGTGTTTCCTGGGATAGCCCTGCTGGAGCYGGGACCAGATGAGTCACTGTGGTCCCTTCCAGGCTGGCCCATTCTGGGATGTGGAGTATGYCATCATTTTACTTAGGGAGAAGAAAACACACTTGCTTTTTTAATTGTTGTGAAATACAAAGATATAGTCTGGATGGATGCCCCTTAATTTTTCACAGCAGCAGTTCAACATCACTGAAAGTGTAGCCCATGGTTTAACTCCTTTTCAAGTTAARTTACCATTGAAGCCCTTCCTGCTGTAGATAGCAGGTTTCAGTGTGAGAGCAGGCTCGTGGCTGCAGGAGGGAGACCAGAGCTTTRCCAAACAAATGCTGCGACACTGAAAGATTGCAAAATGCCTGTTTGGAAATCATGGCTGTAACACGTGTGCAGCTCCAAGGGTGATTCATCTAACTGCTATGGTGAAGTCTGCATGTGTCAGACCTTTCTGTGAAGTTATTTTAGGAGCAGGGGACAGGAGTGGGGCCACAGGCTGTGGCTGCTGTCGAGGTGCTGGCAGGTTAGGCAGGTTCTTGAGCACAGGGCCCAGTGATGTGACACATCTTCCTTGCCATAATACAGCACTGTGATGTGTGTGGGGACTTAGGGCAAACCTTTCTAGGTGGCAGTTTAAAAATCAGGYATGTGAGGCTCAGCTATGACTGTTGTGGAAGAATAATCCTGTTTTTTTCTAGTGCACATGAGAGAGAAATGCAGGCAGCATCAGGAAAGAGCTTCAGGTCTGTGCCTGACAGCCAAGAAAGCCACAGCTAACAGTCTTAATAGTCTCTCTACATGTTTTTATTTCCCCCTTCAAATGAATAGAATAGAATAGAATAGAATAGAATAGAATAGAATAGAATAGAATAGAATAGAATAGAATAGAATAGAATAGAATAGAATAGAATAGAATAGAATATTTCAGTTCTAAGAGACCTACAACAACCATCTGGTCTGAGCACTTCACGGCTAACCAAAAATTAAAGCATGGTATTGAGGGCAATGTCCAAATACCTCTGAAACATGATCAATAACAATGGTCCCAAATCTGATCTTTGTTCTGCTCTAGCCAGAGGTGGTTTTCCAGGTGTTTTCCTCGAATTCCCCCAGCAGTCCCAGTTTCATGGATTCAGGTTAGGGAGGTTCGCAGGCTGTTCTTCCCAGTGCTGTCAGGTGGATGACTAGGAAATTGTCAAGATATTATTTTTAATCAGATTCGTGGTTCCATTAAGAATTTTACAATTTAAATTTCTCGTGCAGAGTAATCTGAACACTCTGGCAGAATCTCAATTAGCTGTATTTAGAAATCCTTTTGTATGTATAAATATTTTTCATAACTAGCTAGAAACATTGGTTATGGAACTGAGCTTTGAAATGCTGGGGGGTTACTTTTCAGTCAATTTAAGAAAGCAGGAACAGTAATGTTCTACCAGGAGAAAGGGGGAATGTTTCCCCCCAGTTTTTCAGTTATGTAGAAGTGTTTCAGGACATTCTTCCTCCTGTCCTCTCAGAAAGAAAATAAGCTTTCTTAATGCAAATACCAAGAACTAAAAAGAAATACCCAATATCCAACCCCCAAAAAAAAATACATGAAAATTAAAAAAAAAAAAAAATCATTAGATGCTTTTCATTTTTAGCTGTAATGGTTTAATATTAGGATCTGTTTTGATACACAAAAAAGTTCCCTAATCTTGTCCTCACTGAAAATAAGCAGGATTTAATTATTTAGTGGCTATTTTAGATAAGCTGTCKCAGAGTAACCTCCTCCCTAAGCACACTGTCTGCAAGGGAGAGGATTTTATTTCTGGGTAACCACACAGCACTTGCAAATGAAGTTAAATAATTTTTAATTCTGAACTAGCACTCATCTGAGGGAGCTGATCTAAACATATATTCCAACACAGGTCTAACAACGTTGGACTAGATAAGGTTGATTTTGTTTTCTGGGTTTGTTTTCAACTTCATTTTCCAAACATGGATTTGGTTTTAAGCTTGCAGTTCACTTTTTGGTATGCTTTGCCTAAAACGTGTGGATTAAAAAATAGCTGCTTGTGGGATTGAACTTTATGTTTTATTCTATTGATTTCTCTTTCTTATTCCTTACCCTCCCCACTCCAATTCAGTTCTTAAATTCTTCTCATATTTTCTTCGTRGTTTCCCTTTTCTCCCTTCCGTTTCTTCTAACTGTCTTGAGAACTGAGGAGGAAATATTGCTGAATAGAAATTGCAGTATTGAATATTGCTCCTTTGAAGCTGTCAGTTCTTAAGATGTCATGGGAGGTCTCTGGGAAAAAAAGTGATATGGAACTATATTTAAAAATGAACTGTCTATTTTTGCCATTCTAGTGAGGTCATTGACTTTATTAGCCTCTGTGAAATGGTCAAATGAACAAGAATGGGCTTTCCAAATATTTCTGGTTACAGGCTCTTTGTGTCCTGTGGTCATTTCCTGCTGATCTTGCCACAGATTGCTCCATAGCATGGGAAGCCTGTGAAAAATCACTCCCCTTTCCACCAGCATCTCTTTTTTCACTTCATAAAAATTTCCCTGCTGGCCTGGAACATTGTTTAGGGTTTGCAGGTGGGAACTGCTGCTTTGGACCACAGTRCATGGGTCATCCCAGCTGGTGTCACAGGAGGCCTGTTGTTATTATCCATAAGGAAACTCCTAACAGGGCTTTAATTACCAGTGGTGTTGGGCTGCAGCTTATCTTCCAATGCAAGGGAGGCTTCTAACCACCTCACCTATTTTATATGCTGAAAACCAGCTGACAAAATGTGCTTTTTGTGGACCCATCTTTTAAAGTGCAGGTGGGCATTTATCTCTGAAATTACCAGGAGGTACTTGAGTATCCTCCCAAGTATATATCTTTGAGTGMTGTATCTTGAGTATATTCTTTGGTGACTAATGCCAGTGTTGCCATCTTTTCCTTTTTGTGTTCCTAATGCTGTCAGAGTGGAGGGCAGCATAGTGGGCAGGCCCCTAGTGAGTATATGCAACATGTTATGTAATTTATTTAGCCCCAGCTGCTATGAAAAGCATGGTAGGATGRATACCTTCGCTGCTCTCAGCACTTCAGAGCCCTTTGAGCAATCACAATTGCTGTTGTCAAATGTAAATCAGGTGGGAAGCTCTTGCAGGAGACTTTGTACAGGTGATGGATGTGACTTAGGAGCTGAAATCCATCTGCTTTGATTTGTTTGCTGCCTGTGCTTCCTTGGACATTTGTACTTTTATTTCAGTGATGGAAACAGAAAAGCATAGATCATCAATACCTGCTTGAGGCAAACCAATCTGTGTCTTCAGAGCAGAAGTGAGAAATAAGGCTGCTACAATCAATCTGTGAGTTTCAAATGTTGTAAATGTGGGAAACAACTCCCACCTTTCCTGGAAAGAATCTCGAGAGTTCAGCAAATAGCATGAAAAGGATTACATCATGTACTGGTTGCTCTTTAGAATAGGTAAAAGGTGTAAAAGTCAAGGTGGGGAAAACTCTGGATSTTGTGATTCAGTTTAGACAAGGGAGGTTACAGCAAACTTGAGCTGATTGCTCAGTATTCTGTCAGTGAGCGTGTTTTCATTAAATCCAGCAACAAAGCATGATATTCAAGAAGGAACAGGTTACTGAACATGCTTTCCCTGTTCCTTATGATACCATCAGGGGCGAGGTAACATCCTCTCCTCCAAGACAAGATGTGGTGGGTAAAGTTAAATACATTTATAGTGAAGTAAACATGTTTATAATGAAGTAAATAGAAACATACTTTCTACACTATAGCTTACAATTATTCTCATGTGTTTCTTGTTATCAATCACACTGCCTTGAAATGATGGACCCACTTCTCCAAGTGCTCCTAATCACCATTAATTAAATGATGATTAGTTAAACCCTCCTGAARGGAGCTGGGCTAGCACATATCCTCTGGTATCCTTCAGAAAGGTTTGTTTCTGTGGGAAGATTTTCAGAGAATAAGGGATGTTTTTAAAGYCTTGATGTTGTGTTTCTTGCTCTCTCAACTTCGGTTTGGGTTAAACTGAAAATCCTCCTTTAATGGGTCTTACTCATGTCATTTGTTGACATAATATGTGAAACTTTCTTATAGTGGAGTAAAGTTGTTGGACTTTTGATTGTCTGGTGAGCCCACTGGTGRGTTTAAATTAGGCACTAACCTGCAGTGCCACAACCTCCTTTAATTAAATTTCTGATGAAACTGGTGGATAAAAACAAGGGTCAAGATAAGGCATAATTGAAATATCTCTTTCATACCTTTCAAATGAAGTAAGGGGTGAAAACCTCCTTAGATATGGTAAGTGCATTTGCGGGTTTTTTTTCCCTTTTACAATGTGGCAGCCTTGCATTCTCTACACCTGAAATTTTGTTTAATTTTTTTCTATCTTAAATCTTGTCATATTTTCTGAATTAAATAGCTACCTGAGAAGTTAAAGAGGTTGTAAATAAGCATAATTATATTGTTTTGGTTCTTTTTGCATTGACATAGTTAGAACCCTTTGGGTTTGATTTAAGAAGTCATCTTRTTCAGCTCACTACTAAATTTGAAATTATATTTATACTGTTTATAACCATAATACTGAGGGGGCAAAGATGTTAATAACATAATTGAAGCATAATTGACTTATTTCCTCTCCAGAAGTCTTTTGAGATAGCTGAAAGTATGCTTTCTCAGAGCTAGACTAGGTACTCTTATTTTCTAAAAATATTTTAGCTGCTTTAATARAGCCTGTGAAAAGTCTTTATGGAGGAAGGAGGGGTAGTCTTTTCAGATCATAGGGAGTATAAAGGCTTGAGATAAAATGGATCCAGACCTGGATAATCCAGACCCGAGAGAAAAAAAATAAATAGGAGCAGTAGGCCTTTTAGAGTCTTGGGAAAAAAAGGAGTGGGTTTTTTAACTCTAACAACCAAGTCTTCAAATGTAGAGGCAGACTGTGAGGTGTGTCTCAAAACTGGCATGCGGTTCTAGTCTATTAATAGCTTTAAAACATCAAGAAAAGTCCAAGTAATAAATCGCCTTTCTAATAGAATACTACTATCCTCCTTGTCTGGGAGCTTTGTGTGGTTCCTTGTGAGCACATTGATATTAGAGTTTGATTTATAGCAAGTCAACTTGTTCCTGAGAATTGAAAATAGCCTATTGTACATCTGAACTTGGACACACCTGCACACAAAATGAGCTTCAGTTCTGCCTGTCTAGGTATGGTCTCTWATATGGTGTACAACCTGATATGTCTGGTTTATATTAAGTGTGGATATAAGTCTTCCTAAATACTGTGGATTTGTGATGATTTTTTTAAAAGTGATTTCATTTTTACCTTTCATTACTTGCATAAAAACTTGTTGCCATGAAGGTAAGCAGTGTTTGGTGTGACTCATCATAGAAACTTGAGGGAATGTTTGGCTGGAATTTCCAACCTGCCAGCTCTATATAAAGCAAGAAAGGGTTTATTTTGTTCAGTTGCACACTTTGGTRTTGACTTTAGGCTGTAGTGCTCAGATGTCCTCAAGTCACAGGGCTTTGCTCTCATTAAAAATAAGGGTCTCTTAACAATGCTCAGCAATGACTCAGGTGTGTGGATAGCTGAATTTAGGTTTCTACACTTGGAATTAAGGGCTTCAGTGGGATTGCTAAGATTCTGTCAGGTATCTTTATTCAGAAGTAAATCACAGAAAATAATCTGAAAAGAGTGTTTGATTTTGTTTAAGATTGCCTTTGTGACTTTAGCGATCCTATAAGGTAGTGGAGAGGGAGGAATGGAAACAAGGTCAGAAAGCAATCGAGTGTGGCATGAGTTGTAACAATGGATTTACTGTGGCTCCACCTTGAAATTAAGAGACCAGCAGAATTTTCCCTGCAGAATGGCACCCTTTTACCTGTCATGGATATCCTGGTGCCTGTCACATGCCAGAAGTAGGCTTATTCCCCGTGGGTATGGCCTGAGGTTGCAGTTTAGGACATAGCAAGTGTCACTCTGCCTGAAAGTGTCATTTCCTGAGCATTTTGCTCTCAAGCCTTTGTATGGAAAGGATGAGAGATGTGGCTTTTTTTTCCCCCATGTAGCCTCAGTATCCTCCCTGCTCTAATTTCTCATCAGAGCTGCTGGTTTATCCCTTTTTTCTCTATAAATTCTCTTCTCCCTGCTTTGCACTCCTCTTAGCTAAAACACAAACTTTGTATTTCCACAGCAGGGTTTGAATCGCTTCTTTAACTTTGTGGGTGGAGGAGGGAAGTCTTTTGAAAAGAATACGGGAACACTTTGTGCAGAGGGCTGGGTTCATAATTCAGCATTATCCTGGAGCACACTAGGATAGTCAGCAAGTATGTGATGTTGAAGATTTGCCAGATACCAGAGCTCTGGATGACTGGAATATATTCTTCAGAAGGCTGTGAGATCTGACTACACAGCTATTCTTTTCTAACCACAGAACGAACAAGTGTGTCAAAGCTGGGTTTTCCACGGCTCAGCTGCCCCTTGGAAGCAAAACTTCTAGGGAAATCCYACATCCTATTTGAGTACCTGGATTAGAAATGCATCTTTCAAAGAGTCTCCATGTGTAATTTGAAGTTGTTAATTATGGCATCTAAGTATGTGTTGTTCAAGTGCTCAATCCTGCCGGGCTCAAGCCTGGGATTAGATGATCTAAAAACAAAGCTAAAAACCCCACTGCAATGATGTGATATTTGTGATGGATATTATTAGTAGGTTTTTTGCCATTTAGTATGTTCTGGTCCTTTCAAAGTCAGGGGTCATGTGGGGGCAGCTCTTTCCTTGCCTTGGCTGCTGTGACCTGGGTCAGGAATCTGTGGGGAATGGGCAAGGGTAATTCTGCTTTCTGAGGAGCTTCAAGCTCAGGGTGGGAGACTTTATATTTCTTAGGTGTCCAGCTTGAGATACTAGGTCAGGAAACTGAGAATATTTCAATTCTCAGATGTTTATGAATATAATTTCACAGAATTTCTATATGGAACACCCCTGCCCTAGTTTCTCTAAGGAACCTGTGGAAAATTTGCAGCTCAACTGAGGTGTCTGATTTTWTGGATAACTGTCTCATGTATTCAATACATGTAATAGGTATGTATAGTCTACAAGGATTATACAGCTGTTCTGTTTGTTGTGTTATGGGTTTGTCTTTACTTTCTCTTCCCTTTTATTCATGTCAATAGACCTGATATCTAGTTTGAGATGAAGGGGAGGAGAAGAATGTCATTCTTTCTGCAGATGATTTACTTTATGTGTCTAGGACTAAAGCAAATATTTATTTTCYCCTATTATATTTCATTCCTAGAGTTGCATCCAGAAGTGACAGCCTTCCCATTAGTGTGATTTGTGGTTGGTTTGTTTTCATTTCAAGGGCTCCTCAGCACAGCTAGCAGCAGCCCAATAGGTACTTTTCCACTGGATGCAAATCCAGGTGTGTTCCTGTCATTTTAAAACTTCACAGTTAAAAGTGCAGAGGAAATATTCCCCCAAACCAGCTGGAATTGTATTTGCACAGTTAGAATAAAGTAACCTGCCTTCTCTTATCACACCAATCCTACTATCGGTGTTGAATCAGTACCGGAAAGAAATCCAGGGAAATAATTTTAAAAGTTCAAAGACATTTTTATCTTAAYACACCAGCATGTGATCTGGGATTATAGCAAATAGAGTCRTGCTCCAGAGCAACCTCACCCTGRCACATCCTGGGCTGGCAAAGTTAGYGCTGTCTAGTGAGCAAAGCCTCTGCTCAAAATTGGTATTAATAAACCTCAGATTTAATCTGGCCCTTGCTGGACTTGGTCTCATGAGGCTGCAGGGCCTCRTGCCTGTCAGAAAGGGAGTTTTCCTTGTATCTGAAGATGTGCCATGATACTTCTCACAGCAAGACTGGTTCTGTGGCAGCAGGAGCTGCAGAAGGGTAACAGCACACTTGCTGAAGAGCAGGAAAAGTGAGGAGCCAGGGAGAAAAGTCCTGGCACCTGGCAGAGGAAAGCCCTCAGAACTTGTCCCTCCTGCTCTGCCAGTGAATGTAGCTGGGCTGGGAAGCTCAGGGTGCTTGGGGCTGGGCTCCTCCTGCTCTGTCTTCTGCTCTTACCCTGGGGGAAATGGTTTATTAAGGCCAGAAGTGACTGCTGGGCAGCCTCTCTGACACCAGCAAGTTTAGATTTATTCCTGCTTCCTATTGAACAGAATGTATTTAAAGCACTCATCTCCCCACAAAGCAATCTCTAACTCCACATTTCTTGCTTCTCAGCAGATGGCATTTATAGCACCTTGCTAGGCCCTGGGTTTGAAGATTTCTTTAACACTGGGACAAACTTACTGCTGCCCATCCTTACCTTTCTGTGAACAAGGATTTTTGAAAACAGCTGTTTTGTGCAGATGGATGTATTTTTTTGAAGTGTTTTTTTTTCAGGATACTTCTTTAACCCTGGCTGACTATTTTGGAGTCTCTGGCTTCCTGGCAGTGACTGTGTGGGACACACAGTGCTCTGGTTTTGTGCTGGTTCTTTTCGCATTTCTTGATCCACTACACTCCTTCTGACTCAGTGCAACAGTTTGTTATTTCCCACATTGGGTATCCTAGGATGTGTTCATTGCTTAAAAGGGCAGAGAGAGCARGAATCAGGGGCTTTGGCTGGTCTGGTGATGGGGCTGTAAAGGGCTTTTAGAAAATACTGTTGAGTAGCATCGTGTTTTCACTGCAATAGCTAACAAATGYAGTGTCCCAAAATACTGGGGCACAAATATGCGAAATGACCTTWGTAAATAACTGGGGTGGCCTTGGTGGATTCTTATCTGAGGGGCTTCTGGTGTGTTGACAAGGAGGGGGGAAGCCAGTGTGTGCTTAAAATCTTCTCTGAAATAGTCCCACTGTTTGTTATTGAAGGGTGTGAAGCTGTATTTCATGCCATGGCACTGCATTGTTRCTCCTTTCAGTGTAGAAAGCTTTGTCTAGACTAGGATTTATGTCACTTGTGTGATTAGCTCCTTGGTGGCTGTAAACTCTAGCCTAGGTATGAATGTGTCTTTCATCACTAGCACAGGCTTTACCTTCCCTCCATTCCATGGGATTAAACTTGACAGGTTCAGTGTGCAGAGCTCAGTTTTGGCTTTGTTTTGTTTTAGGGCTTTTTTTTTTTATTATTCCTTATGTGGTATGATGCTATTTGTAAGGCAGAGCTGTGGACCAGGTCACCACTTCAGGTGCTGCACAAACTGAAAACAGCACCAAGGTGCCAGCACCAAATCATTTGCAGTGTATGAAAAACATGAAACAAAAACTGCTGGTAGACAGGAGGAGCAGAAGTTAGTGAACCAATACTGGCATGTCCTTGGCAGTCCCTGCAGTSAAGCCACCATCCTGGTTCTGTTTTGCCCTGATGAGGTGGTCTGAGCAGATCAMCTGTTGGAACCCTGGAAGCTGAAAATTTTAGTTTTTCRCTGTTAAAAAGTGCTGACCCTCGAGCAAGCAGCACATTTGACTTGAAGCCTTGAGGCAGGYKCCTGAGATTSAGTGATAGCACAGGGRTTGTGGGTGTGTGTAGTTTSATTAGAAGATCTCWCAGGGTGAAAAACTTAGGGTTTAAGATTTTAGTATATAATAACRTGTGTGAGYGAAGATKGAGAACTTAKGGCATTATCTAAGACTTTCTTTTKTACCTTCTTCATAAGTTTAGGTGGTTTTCTGTAATTGGGCTTGTAAGTCTGAAAATACTCTGTAAATAAATAAGATATCATAARTCACCAAGTCCAAACTCAAACTTCTGTTTCCYRTGCATCATTCATCCTGATCTTGGTGAGAACAAGAAAAAAAASAACCCACACTGTAACAATCACCCATTTTAATCTTTGTCAGGTTAAATGTTGTGWGTRGTATTTGCATTTTTTGGTGYYGCTGAACTGCTYAGCTCCGACACAATTCAGCAGTGACYGGACAAAACCAGACTGAGAACAGCTGTGAGCATTATTCTGTGCAGAACATCTGTATCAGGCTTATCTTCCTGCGTGGTTGAGTGGCATTTCTGGGGAAGTCCACAAGCCTTCCTTTGTCCCCACCACGAGTCCTTCAGACAGCCTCCTTGTTCTCCTGGTGCATTATTTTTCAGCAAATAATTGATGAGAAGGGACACTGTGGTAGTGTTTGACAGGAGCTGGGGTTCCTGTGTTGGTCAGAGGCTTTCTAGCATTATCACTGGAGAATTCTAGATCTTCAAAAGGAACAATGTGCCTGTGGCACCTTTGGTTCAAGTAGCCATCTGTCCCCTTGCCCAGTTCCCTTATTTTTTGGCACACTGCTTGATTGGACTCCCAGGGATCTCAGGAGGCCTCCCAAACTGGGATGAAATCTTTATGGAAATGCAAAAATATCTAATTTCGTCCCCCCATCTGCCCACTTAGCTCAGTTATCACCAGATTGTGGAGTTTTAGATGTCTAATGGTAATTACCAGACTTTGTGCTTCTATGCTTCTTCCTTTTGGTATAGGGGCAGGACAGGAAGTTTACAAATCCCATGTCAGATTTTCCAGATGAAGCATTAAAAAAAAATGTCTGTTCATATGTAAACAATTTTGGGAACAGTAGCAGAGTTAAATATCCCTGCTTTGTTTACAAACTACAGTCAAGGGAAAAATCCCAAACATGGACTGGTTTGTAGTGAGGCAGTGCTGGTAACTGCTGAGTGGTGCTTCAGCTTTCCTTTSCTGGGAACGAGATTCCCTCTTCCTTCAAGGTTTGGTCAAAAGTGGCTGAGGAATTAAATGTATATTTAAGTATGTATATGAATAAAGTTTATTTATGAATATAAATAAAGGCTGAAAAACAGGCTTGAAGTACCTGTCTTCAGGAAATCTTGAATTTTACTTTCTAGTGCTATTAATTCCCAGCTGTCAGCCAGGAGCCAAGAGATTTGAAAGAGCCTGGTTCCACAGGGAAGAGCCCAGCATGAATTTGAGTTCAGTGCCCCTGAACCACCTTCAAGGCAGAGCCCTTCCATAGCTCAGTGGCACACGGAGCTTTGGACATAATAAAACGTCATGTGAGATGTTTCCTGGTGCCTAAAAAATATGGCAGCTGGATGTTTTTAAGTCTCTGGAGGGATTAAATCTGTGGTTTAGTAATGTTGAAGTTCCCAGTGCTAGTCTGATTCTTGCTGGTTCTAGCTAGGGGAATTCAGGATCCAGTGCTTTTCAGCTTTTCCTTGAGGAATGCTTTGCCTTCTCTGAGCAGCCCTTTTTGCTTTAACTCAAGTTACACATTTTAGACTGCAAAGCTACAAATAGCTGAAARTAGTGTTAAAATATTTAAAGCTTAATTTACTTGTAAAGCCAGTGGATTCCCAAGCCATGCTGAGGTCTGCCCAATGATCTGTGCAATTTTTTTAGCATAACTTTCTCTCTCAAGCCTTCTTTCTGTGGTCTTCCTACTGATGCTTTGGTTTGGACAGTTTATTGTCCTAAGTTTGTGCAGTACTTAACATAGTGGGACACTGGGCTGTGGGTCTTGTAGGTGTTCCTAGGGGTCTAAAATTGARGTATTTTTATTTCCTCTTTATAAATGAAACTCTTTAATAATAAATAAAACTAGTTTTCTTTCCTCTTCATAAATAAAATGTAGTGTGGAAGTTGTTTTTAGTTCAAGATTTATGCAATTGACTCCATGCTTTTGAGTCTGGAGGAAAATCAGTGTGTGTTTATGAGACCTGAGCTTCTTGTTGTCTTTCAATAAACAAGATGTGACTGTGCTCCTGATTTAGAGAATTAAAAGGTTCACTTTCTTTTTCTTTCTGTTTTCCCAAAGATATGCCCATACTATAATGCTTTATAATGGCTGTAAAGTATTTTCCATGCTTTTTATTTACGGAGAAGTTGTTCAATTTTTGCCACCATCCTGTGTAGAGTAATTGATGTCTCTACATGTTAAAGAAGTAGTTTTATTTACAGACTCACAGGATAGTTAGGACTGGAAGGTACCTCAGGAGATCACCCAGTCCAACCCCCTGCCCAGGCAGGGTCACCTGGAGCAGGTGACACTGGAGCACATCCAGGTGGGTTTGGAATGTCTCCAGTGAGGGAGACTCCACACACCCTCCATGGCCAGCTSTTCCCATGCTGTGCCACCCCCAAGGTAAAGAAATTCTCCCTCATGCKGAGGTGAACCTTGCTTTACTTTATGGAATACAGTTGTAATTAAACTAGTGGCTGCTCATTACTTGTAAGTGAGGGACAATGCTCCCTGGAAGCAGTTGTGGCACTTCTGCTGTCACTGTAATGGCTGTAAAATTGTCTTTATGCAAATGAGTGTGGCACCTGCTCCAGCAGTGCCTACTGTGTGCATCTCTGCCTCCTGTCACCTGGGAGTGCTGATGTGACCTGGGATGTGATTGCTAAATCAGAGGAACAAGGAGAGGAAAAAATGAGAGTAATATATGGCATGATGAATGCATGGATGTCACAGCATGTTCATTAAATAGTCTGTACTTAAGTAGAATGGCTGAAGGTGGCTTAACTTTTAGAAACCTTTGGCGTTCATTTTCTGAAGGAAATTTGAGGGAAGATTTTCATGCCCAGTGTTGGAAGGTGGGATGGGAAAGAGAAGGAAAGGCATTGCAGCCTCCATGGCAATCACCAGAATACCAAGTCCCAAGGGTGGGTGCACTCTCCTCTCATCCCACCAGYTTCAAATCAAACCTGACTTTTGCCATTCTGTGTATCCTGTAATATCTGCCTTAACCTTCCCAGGATATCCATGAGTGAATCTGTTCTTCCACAAAGCCTGGCAGGCTGCTGGGGTTGATAGCTCAGGTGTGCAGGTGCCTTGGGGCCTGAGGACTTCCAGAACTGTTTGGGTTTGAACCAGGAGGATGTGAACAGAAAAAAAAATATACATATATACTTGAGTTTGCAAATATCCTCAGGCACTGTTCCTTTGAATGTTGTGCATTTTTCTGCTAAGCAAGAAAAGGAGAAAGGAATATGTTCCAATTTACTTTTGTTTGACAAAGAAAGGAAGCCTAATTTTTAACTGTTTTGTATTTTCTGAACTATTCATGGCCATGATTTTATTATTCAAGCACACAAACAAGATCCTGTCTTTTTACTGAGCTTCTAAAGATAAGATTTTTGGCAATGGGCTCATAAAATAGTGAAATCAAGGTATCTCTCTGCTTTGAGATGTTCAAAAACGAAATTTTATACAGTTCTTGTCCTGTCCCAAATGGAAAAAGATTGGASTATCTGGTGTATTTTTTTAAATCAAGTCAAACTTAGGGAGTATTYTTAATGCAATTTCTCTGAAGTTCCATAGTTTTAGGAACAGTCCAGTGGAGGAACACACGCACAATCTCCATTACCTTCAGTCTGTGAGAGGTCTCAGGGGTTGGGCATTAGGGATTTAGGGTGACATCAGGCTGATTCCATGATCCTTGGTCCGTTCCAGCTCAGGATATTCTATGATTCCAATCCTTATATTATCTGTATTGTCAACTTGCTTGATGATGTTTTGGAATTGTGGAGTATTTGAGAATTTTATCTTTTATTTGGCTGTTAAATGTGGGGATTGGGAATTCTTGTGAATGTCTCAGCTTTGTTTTTCATCTAGATGTCTCCACCCTTCATGTTTCTGGAGAAAATCCTATAAATGCTAATCTTTGATGGCAGAAAAAAAATTCAAAAGGCACATGGGAGTGGCAATTAATATTCTAGAATTTTGGAGTCCTTGTATTGTGGTTGATGTCTTGTCTTGCCTTGTGATTTTTAGGATATSTTCTGTATACCAATACATGAGGAAACAGCAGGAACTGGAGGAAAATTTCCCCATCTGAGCTTTCTGCTTCCCCTCCCACTTCTTGTGTTTATATTGGATGACTGCAGGAAAAAAAGGGTGGTGGTGGGGAATGTGCATAAGACACAGATTTGTTGATCACATAATGGTGTCAATTGTTCCCAGCAGAGCAGTGAATGTTTCTGGGACTTAATTGTCCTCCACAATGAGTAACATGCTCTGTCTTGTACTGGGGTAAATCGGCCTTTCAGAGGGAGAGACACGTGATTTTTGTCTTRGTGATATGCTTTTTCTGGGAGTTGGTTCTTCCTTGGCATTATAAAAATGAGTGAAATAGATTTTGTATGGATGTGACTTCTTTCCTTTTCAAAAGCGATTAAGATAATGCTATAAATGTTTAAGATAATGCAAGGAACTTCCACAGGCTAAATTTTGATCTTAAGGGATCAAGTTCATTCAAGGTGAAGACTTTCAGAAACACCCTGTTACTCATTGGGAACTGGCATCTCTCTGCAGTTCAGTGGCGTTCATAGCACTATTCCCAAGTTTTTTCAACTGTTTTGTTTGTTTGATAGATTCGTATTTACATTATGCTGCTTGTGGGTTTTTTAATGAATTTTGATGGGTTT
Source organism: Alauda arvensis (assembly GCA_902810485.1). Taxonomy (NCBI): domain Eukaryota; kingdom Metazoa; phylum Chordata; class Aves; order Passeriformes; family Alaudidae; genus Alauda; species Alauda arvensis. The sequence continues at coordinate 565,780 of CADDXX010000290.1, read as the reverse complement.
TTGATGAGAAAAACACTGTGTATAACAAACCTTACAAATCTTTAGTGAGATCTGAACTTTGGCAAATTGTATTAATGCAATAATGCATGCAGTAGGTGCCTAAAGGTGTTCAGGCACCTTTAGGATTTGACATGCCATCATTTCTACTCATTTAGGTGAGTAGAAAACACACCAACAACTGAGTGCTCATCACATTGGTTGTATGTAACCAAATGGTAATTTACCCTTCTGAGGTGTTCTGTTTCTGGTTATTGGTAGTACCTATCTCTGCCTYATGCTATTTAAACTGCAGAAGTGGTAGGAGATGCTGGTGAAGGGATATGGATGATGCTGCATTCTAGGAATAGCAGCAGTGTTTAATATTTAAACCTRGCCCTGGCTCTGGTATCTGGAGTTYGAGATGAGCTGTGAAAACYATAAAAAATGGGGAGAAATGCACTTCCGAGAGGCAACCTGGGAGCTCAGTTCACTGAACTTTAAAAGGGGATGGTGGAGAATTATCTTGAACTCATTGTCCAGAAAAGCATGTGGAGAAAACATGCTAATAGATGTTTCTTAAATTTCTATTAATATGCTGTCTGAAGCTTGGGCTGGCAGAAACCCGAGTTTAGAGTGAGTGTTTTTAACGTGGTGTGGCTTTAATTGTCAGAACAGTTTGCTAACAGTTGTGTTGAAATGTTAAATGAACCCCTGGTGCTTTTCTTGTTTGAAAAATAATTAATTTGGGACAAACCTACAGGGGTCAGCCTTGAACACAGAAGYTCCAGCTGGCTCCTGAGTTGGACATTTTATAACAGTTGTGACCCTGGAAGGAAACCTGTGCTGTTCAGGAGCATCTCAGGAAGTCTGTCATTAGTAAACTTCTTAATTAGTGAATCTCCCAGGGCCCTAGACCAGCCCTGTGCATGGAGCAGAGGATGTTAATTAATTTATCCTTGCTTACATGCTTGTGATGCAAATACACAAAGTATTGTTTCTGTGGTACTGCAYGAAGGGGAGAGATGTGAAATTGCTTCTCAAAGCAGCAGCACAGGGTCTGTGTTTGCTTCCTTCTGTAATGGCAAAGCCTCACTCTGCAAAAATCACCTCTCARGCTTTTTCATTCTCATCTGGGAAACTGTGGCTCTTGTTTCAGTTGCCATAACTGCTGGAATTTTCGGTTTATATGGATGACCAGTCATTATTTAGGACTAGAATCACAGGTACTTGTGAGATAGGTGATTCAAAATCAGAACTTTTTTTTTTGTAAGAACACACTCATGAGAAAGAAGGCTTCCCTCCTCTATCTATTTACATGTGTCTCCCCACACGAAGGGATGGTTCCCATCTTTGGGTTGTTCCTGTTTGTATTTCCTCCTTTCTCAGTATATTAATATTTTCCTGCCAGGACAAATTTAGTTAGTGGATATATGCAGGTGGATCTGTCTGCATATGCATGCATTCATTATGCTTGATTAAACCTCAGGTTAAAAGACCAACTGAGGACATTTTTCATATCAGATTTGGAGATYTCTCTGTGTCTCTGAGGGTGACTGGCTCATTTAGTAATTAATTATTCTTCTGAATCTACAGAGTCACAAGGTGAATGGTTACTGCAACTGTTTTACAGACCTGCAGCCCAGAAGTGTTGGCTACTCATTATTTACATGGTTTCAGCTGAAGACGTTTCAGCAGCYGTGCATTTGGACAAATTTAATCCCAAGGGCAGGGATGAACTGCTTTTAAAGCACGGTCTTGGAAAACTGACCCGATGTCACGCTGCATAATACAGGCTCTCATTTTCTCTTATTATATTGATGGAAAAACTCCTTTGCATTTTATGTTTTTGGGGTTTGTTTTGGTTTTTTTTTTCCTCAGCAGCCTGATGGTGATTTTGTGGTGGTGGAGTGGTTGGTGTCTGATGTCAGTGCTGATGTTAACTTATGACAAGGATGCTGAAATATTTTGCTCTCTCCAGAACAGGCTCCATGAAGGGCAAACCTCCCACAAGATAATAGTGAATAACATGCATGTATTGGGTACCCTGCTTACAAAATCTTGTGCCTATAAATACACCCTATAAACCAATAAGATTATAGTTTTAACTAGTTAGGACTTGGAGTGGAGAAATAGGAAAAACACAATTCCGGGGGTGGGGGAGGAAATAGTTGAAGTGGCCTTGGCTGGYTCTCTGTATGCAGGGAATTTCAGCCCGGGGTGGAGGTACAAGGCATTAACAAGMAAAAAAGAGAGAGCAGTGACCGCCTGCCTCCAGGCTCTTCCAGGAGGAGGCTGAGGGCGGGCGCTGCCCCAGGAGCCACCGCCCTTCCCGGGAATGCCGAGTGCTTGGCCTGAAGAAGCCGGGCCATCTCGGCGAGGTGCTACCTCACTCACACAAGGCAGGAATTGCCCACAGTCCAGGCGAAAAATCGTCTCCCCTCGCCCTCTGTTTAATTTCTGGTGGCTCTCTGTAATGTAATGCAAAATSGTGAGGCTTTCGGCTCTTCAGCCAGCACGGAGTAGTGCCACTGACTTCAGCCGAGCTGGCACCATCTGCGAATGATGTTGTGCAGCTCTAGTATCCTTATTCGCTGGATATGGAGGAGGGATATTTTGCTTTGAAGTGATGCTGCAGGTCGCAGGGCTCGCAGGATGTAGCTTTGGCTCATAACTCCAGGTCGGGATGCTGCCTGGAGGTTCGGAGCCTGAAGAGTGGCACCCAAGAACCTCACTTCACTCACTTCACCCTGAGCTCTTTGTGGCTCGGCTGCCGCCAAGCACAACCCCAGGAAGGGCTGTGCAATTGGAAATGAATCCCGTGAGCTTGCCGCCAGGGAAGGAGTTGAATTGGTAAAAAGGATTATCTCGGATAATGCCCTTCCCTGCCCAGTCAGGAGAGAGGGAGTTCAAATGTTTGCTTTGCCTTGTGAACTTCCCAGCCTGTGGAAGCACGTCCGGAGGATGAGGGCTTTCAAATGCAAAGTGAGGGTCGTTAGTGCCTCCCATCCTCTCTGAGGGTGGCTTTCTTCAAACCATGGATCGTTAACTATGCCAGGAAAGGAGCTGAGCATGATGGCCCCCAAAATGCGCTAAAGCCCCTGCAATTCATCGGASCTAAAGTTTTAGCCCCTTGCCTGACTTCTTTCCCCCTGGTCCTTTTGCTTTGTTTCACTGTTGGATCTGTAATGGGAAAGTTAATTAGAATTTCACTTGAGGAAAAACACCGAAACATATCTTCTTGCAGACTGGGATAGGATAAAAGAAAGCTGTCTAGTTTATTTTATTCTGTTGGGTGTTTTGTTCATTTGGATTTGTGGTTTTGTTTTGTTGTTTTTTTCTTTTTTTAAACAAAAAAGTAGGATTCTGGTAGCTAGCAAAGTGCTTAGGAAAAGAGAAGTAAGAAATAAAGTGCAACATTAAAGGATGGGATTTCTGCTTCTAATACACAGCAGGGTAAAGACTTTCTAAGCCAAAAGCTGTCTSTGATTCATCACTTGAACCCTGAGATTTGATCCCTGTGATGCAGGGGTCCTTCATTAATTTGTCTGACTCCTTTTTGACACAGTGACCTGTGCTGAGACCTTCCATTTATGTGTTTTAAAGGCAGCCAGCCCCCTGAGGATTTCATTGCTTGCTCCCAGCCTTTACCCTGGGAGAAGAGAGGAGCGCTGATTTCCTACCTTCCCTGTGATAGGACACACAAGAACCTTCTATAATTTCTCTGATTTTCCAAGGCTGGAAATTTCATCTGCTCCCAGAAAAGTTGCTTTCTGCCTCTGATCATAATTTTGTCTTTTCTCTTTCTGTCCTTTCCTTCATTTCTGAGTGCACTCTCCTTCATTTGATTTTTGTGTGGCATCTGAGGTTGTGGTGTTTGGGGTTTCTGTTTACTCCAGATGTCAGGAACACTTTTTTTAGATTCCATAAAATCAATCAGTGCAGTTGGCTGCAGAAATTAAGTGATCCTCATGCAAACAGACTTTGTCCAGGATAGAGTCCTTCAATTCAAACATACTTGTGGCAGGGCCAGGACTTGTTGCATGCAACCTGGTGTTTGAACAAAGCAATGAAAAACAGTGTTATGGATAATTTTTCTCAGAAGTCCTTCCCGTGCTGTTTCCAAGAATGGACTATGGATGTTTTTTGGCAACACTTCATAGCTCGTTATGTATTTTCTCCTGTGTCTCAGGTGTACTGTTTGGAAAATTACTTGTCAGAAAGGCTCAACCATCACTAAGCTTTKTGTAGGAACAATGTACAATATCAATCAATAAATGCACTCTTTAATTACCATTTCTTTATTTTTGGGGGGAGAAAAAAAGCCAGGATGAAAAAAGGAAGCTTGTTCTGTATGTGTCTATCTCAATTAATTTTGTTTGTTGTATTCCCCAAGGTTGCTAATGCACTGAAGAAGTGTCACAGTGTCTGGCTTATCTGAACCAGCACTGTTTTTATTTTTAAGAAATTTTTCCAGGTATTCTCACTCTACCTTCCTTATGTGCTGAGCAAAAAACTGTGAATCAAAGCCCTGCTGGATTTACGTTTGCAAGAGGAAGTTGCCAAACRAAGTGAATTATTTGGGACTCAGGAAGTGAAAGGATTAGAACTGAGAAGATGACAGGAGACCAGGGTGATAGAAGAGCTAATTAACCCTATCCTACGTAGGTCTGGCATTCCCATAAGGAGAAGTTTAGGGAACATCTTTCTAGGATCACTCCTGTTCAGGCTCTCAGGGCTTTGAAGGATCTGCTGAGATGTGGCAGCTGGATCCAAGAGAAGAGAACAGTTCCCAGTCAGTGCAATGTGTTGCCTCCTAAGGCCTTTGCTAAYCCTAGTAGTTATTGAAAATAGGAGAAATGGGACATGGAAAGTCAAGTAAGACTTGACAAACTCTGGTTTTTGTATGTTTTTGTTCAGTGCTGTACCTGCCCATAAATTTGGTGCCCACTCTGCAAACGAGTCAGAGCAGGATTCACTTATTGCCGTGCATTGTTCCAGAGGAACATTTCAAGGRTCAAATGTGTTGCTCTGATAGAAGGTGGCAAAATTCAAGTGTGTTTGCACCTAGAAAATAAGCCCAGGGCATTACCAGCTCTGAATTTTTCTTTCTCCTTAAAGGCAGTTGTTTAGGAAAAAAGGCYTAATGATTCTGTGGCCTTTGAGGTGTGGAGCATCCTACTATTCCTTTTGAATAACATTCTGTCAAATAACTATGCTGCCTGTTGGCTCAGCCAGTGAGATTTGTCACACATACACATGTGAAACGTATTTCAAAGACTTTATCTGTCAGTTTTWAAAACTATTTCCCCTCATTGTACCTTCCTGGCAATTAAGAGTGCCTGATTTCCACGATAGCAATTTAATCTATTGTCTTGAGAATCAGGCGGATGTGACGTCTGCGTTTTTATCTTTCCTCTTAAATGGACAAGAGTTCCTGGCTTGTACAAAAACAAGGGATTTCAGACCAAAGCCATTCCAGGCTTGACTTCTGAAGCACCAGGGGAACAATGGTGTGGTAGGCTAGAGGTGGAAACTGGAGGAGYTTCTTGCTCATGTGCAAGAGGAGTCTCGCACAGAAGAAGGTACATTCATTTGTAATTAAGCCAGTGATAAAAYTGTAGAGGGTTTTATAGTGGCAGATCTTACTGGATTGTATTCTGATTTATTAGTGGCACCTGCTCTGTTAGAATTGGGGAAAACTCCATCTGCAGTTCAGAACAGAGTGGGAGGTGGAAGGGGAATGATGGGAAGGTATTTACACCTTGCTTTTTTTTTTTCTCTGCCTGCTTTGTAAAAGGGTTAACAAAGAAGAGCAGTATCTGATTCATCACAATAACACTGTRCATGCACCAGAAATACAGTAGCAAGTGTGTTATCTGAGAATAATAATGCCTACTGTTTTCTTCACCATTCTTTGTAGTGTCATTCCCATGCAGTTGCCACTTCYGAGCTGTCTTGCAGCCTTATGTCAGTTTGGGATTTGCAGCATTATATTGGATTGAGTTATAGAATAGGTCTTTGTTTTCCTGTCTTGTGTAAATAAGTCAAACTCAGTGTTTATTTATGTGCCTGTAAGTTGGACCTACATAATTAACAGCAGTAAGTGTGTGTCTATACCTGAAATCTCAAATTGTCTTTGCAAAATGCATTCTACTCTTTAATTGGAAGGTTCCTTTAGGAAAAGGTGTCTGGTCTTCTGGCATTAATAGATTAACTTTGGTATATTTAAGCCTCTCTAGTTGCTTATATGATCACTAAAATTAATTCCCCTAGATGGAGGTCTCTACAGCTTTCATCCTTAACAGTTGATGTTTTGCCACAGAACCCATGTAGTTCACCATCTGCATGACCCTCCTATCCTATTATTAATTGTTATTTTTAGAGGCCTGGTCATCYTGGAGGTAGTTTATTGACATATGGAAAACAAAGACTGATGTTGTGGTTGCAGAAAGGAGGAGGCAATGCTAAAACTGATTTTGTTGAATGAAAATTTTCACCCTGGGTCTTTAATCGCTGCATGATTCCTCCCTTTCCTTCTTGCCCCTTATCTCAAGCATGTTATCACCCTGAAATCAGTGGATTATGTGGTTACAATGGTCTGCCAAGCAAATCTGCTGGYTGGTGCAAAACCTGTAGATTCTTTCTTTTTCTTTGTGGATGTTTGGGTGGGATGCAAATCTTGTGCTGCAGGGGTGACTTCTGCTGGAGCCAGCTTGGCTAAGCCAGTCTGGGGTCCTTCTTCACATCAGGCTGGCTGAGAAATAATGGTGCTCATTGAAAGGCTTTGTGTGCCTTTCAGAGAACTGAGGGGAGTTGCAATATGTGTTTGTGCTGGCTTGCATTTCCCATGCAGGTAGCTCACTTCTCTGCCATGAGCAGTGAAACTGKGGGCAAAGAATAATTAATAACTCTCCTAGATTACCCAGTTAAAGCAGGATGGAGGGCAGTTGAGTTAYCATGACTGTCTGCATGGATTATGGCTTTCTGAAATGTTGCAGAACTTCAATTTTAATTTTCTTTATATAGAAAGGATAGAAGGTGATGAGGAGTTGTGAAACAGACTGTCTCAAATGAAGAATATTCTAAATTCTCTTTTTGATTTTTAACAGATGTTCCTCTTGACATTGCTGCTAACRAACCTACTGCTGGCCACTGTAATCACAGGTAAGAAAACAGGTTTGGACTAGATTATATTTTCACTATTGTTTTTGTGAGATATGAGCCCACCCTCCCCTTTTTGTAATGAGTCAGGGATTATTCTCACCATGCTGGAGGCATCAATAAAGTAATTMCTTTCATCTGTTTACCTTGAAACAKGCACTGTGTTGAGTCCCAAACACTCYCTGAAGTCAGGGATGTTTGACTAAACAAGAGATGGGGCTTTCCTAGTGCCCTATAGGCTTTAGTAGTGTTGCAGGCAGGCACAAATGAACACATGACATTCCTTAAAGGATCAGGACTTAAATTACCCATGCAAGATTTGGRCTGATGGAAATAAAGCAAAAGAAATGCATTTAAGTAATGCATATAATAATAATAAAAAGCTGTGATTCTATGGACTGCCATACCAGGCTTACAGTCTGCCTAGAAGCTACCAGGACATCAGTGGGGATRAATTCCAGCCAATAAATTCCTGAACTGCCAAATGATTGCTTTAAATTGCAAATTGATGTTGTGTTTTGATACCCAGARTTATCAGGTGCTTCGCTTCAGGAGTCATCAGTTGCCCGTTGCAGCCTTTTTGGGGATGCTCACATCAAAACATTTGATGGTTCCTTGTATGATTTTGCTGGGGACTGCAGCTACCTCCTTGCTGGGGACTGTCACAAGCACTCCTTCACACTCTTAGGTGAGTCTGAGCTGTGTTCCATTACTGGAAAAAAGACAAATAGTTCCTCTTTGTCAGATAGGATGGACCACTGCGTAAAAAGGGGTCTTGGCTGGGGTTCTTTTTGTTTGTGGGTTGTATTAGGGTTTTCTGGCCTTGTTTTGGGAAGTTAGATTACTTCTGGGGCTTCTGTTATCCCTTGGTAATATAGGTCACACATAAATCAGCTGCTGGGAGACAGTGATTTTCTTTCTACTCCTACTAAAAAGGGGAAGACCTTTACTAATTTTGAATTTTTCAGGGAAATGTGGCTGAGTTAAAGCTGAGTCCAGAAATATGAACTGTACAACCCTTTAGAACTAAACTTATCTGTATTCTAAACCACACCAGTAGGAAAAAAAAATCCCATCTTCTAGGACAGAAGGCCTTGGAATTAGCATAGGCCTCTGTAGAGTTATTCTTGGGCATAGAAGTGATGATGTATGTACCAAAATTGTATGTGACTTTCATRCCAACTGCTTGGGTAGATGTTTTTATGTTCACTAATATCTGTTCTGTGTTGGTCATAGTTTAAAATAAGTTTTTACTGACTACAAATTGTCCTCCTGAGTSCCAGAACTAAGAGTATTTGGTTGTSTCTCATCTCCTCAGCTGATTACCAGGATGGGGACAGAATTGGTTTCTCTGTGTATCTCGGAGAATATTTCAGTCTTCRCCTCTCTGTGGATGGAGTTGTGATGCAGGATGACAAAAGGTACCTGTAGGAACTATTATTCTAGCACAAAACCTGATGGGCTTTATTTGTCACATGCTGAGAATTTCCTGGTTTTTCTCCACAGGGTTTCCATACCTTTTGCCTCCAATGGTATATTTATAGAGAAGGARGCAGGTTATTATAAAATATCCAGCGATGAGCACGGCTTTGTGGTGAAGATTGATGCCAGTGGAAACACTCAGATACTCCTTCAAGAAAAGCACTATAATAAGACCTGTGGGTTGTGTGGCAATTTTAATAAATTCCTTGAGGATGACTTCAGAACTCGGGAAGGTGAGGTTACCACTAACTGATTACATTTTAATGGATGCTCTGCACACTTTCCCTGCTGGGTGATTCAACAGAGATGTTGCTGATCCAGCAAAATGTTTCTACAGAACTTGTCAGGTACCTCAACTTGGTGTGCTGAAAAGCTGTCATCTTCCTTTCTCCTGAAAGGAAATGGCTGTCACACCTCATTCCTGAGGAAAGCCCAGGAATCTGAACGTGGCCTGTTTATAAACCTGTAAACTTGTAAATGCAAAGATAAAGCTACAGGTTAATTCATGTGGGAAGGCTGGCAAGAAGAAGACCCAGCAAAAAAAAAGCTGTGTGAAATTCCCATTGATTCAACTTCTAATTTTTCATGCATTAGCTAGGAGGTAATAAAACTAGATAGTGGAAGAATAGAAAGATGCAACAGCGGAAGATTGAATTCCTGCTGCTTGCAGGTTTGGTGTCGGATGCTGTTCTACAAAGGGTTTACCTTTTAATGGAATTTCCCTGTCTATAAGGGCTGTTGGATTGCAGGTGCACCTTATGTCACACCAATTCCTGAATGAGAAGCAAGACTGCTTTTGCTGCTCAGCACACCTTTGTGTGAAGACTGAGAGTTTCTGAAAAGCCCTGRATRGGAYTTTGAAGAGTTGGTCTTGATTTGTRGTRTTTCAGAGTGTCTTTAATTCTGAGCACTTACCTGAAGAGGAGAGGTTTGAAGTTAGTTAATACATTAGATTGATAATATGAAGTGTGTATTACAAATGAATTATGCACAAGATGCAAAGGGAGGCAAAGCAGCTTGGAAAGGAGCCTGGCAGTGCTCCAGAGATGTGTCCTACTGGCACTCAGGATACATAAGCATAGATTCAGTGTACAGAAAAAAAAAAAGAGATCTCTTGGTATGTTAAAAKGATTAATCTGTCCTTTAGCAATGTAAATAATAAGAAACAAATCTGGTCACAGAACTGCTTGCCAGGGCTTGGATCCCTTGATGTCTGAATGAGATGAGATAATGAAGTTCATAACTTTTTCTTGAGACAGTAAATAGTAGTAAGAATCTYAGAAAAAAGCATGAGCAAAAAAGGAGACTGTAATGCTTTGGATTGTTAAAATGTAGAAAAGGCCCCTCTGCTGCTCTTGTTTAAATGTGTTTCATGCTGTATTTGTTCTACATGCTGGAGGCTGTATCTTCCCTCCTAAAAAAACACTCTATTCATAGCCACAGATCTTGGAATGTAATGAAGTCCATGACAAGGTCTCTGCTTGGAGGAGATGTAAAATAATAGAGGTGACAGAGAAAATGTGTTCTGTGTCTCTTACAGAAGTCGGGGATTTCCTCATGTTTATCCACCTGTGTGGATACACAGATGTGTGATTTTAGCCTGAAGAATAGAACTGTGTGTCAGCAGTTCTGCCAGTTTTTCCAGTGATACAAAAGACCTTTCATTTAAACTAATTTAGAAGGAATGAGAGTGAGTTATGCTTGAATTTGTTGTATCRGTGAGGGACGTCACTACACCCACGCTCTGTTTGTCTCCTTGGCAGCTCTGCTGGTTCACTGGAGTGTTTCTTAACTTGCTCCAAGTAAATCAGTTAAGGAGTAATTCAGATCACTTTTTTTTTTTTTGGTTTGTTTTTTAATATAGTGTTGAATCTAGAATCCAGGTGGGGGGYAACACAAACAGCTGGGAGAGGTAATATTCCTTTAACAGAAAAAGTAGGCAGCCTTTTGGAAGCCTGTGAAGCATTTTACCCTTTTCTTTTCACTAAAGTTTTTAGTTGTTCTTCTTTCAGGCTGATTAGATCTCCTGAAGGTCAGCTTATCCCAGGATGTGAGCTTGGTGTAAGGACTTAGTGATCTGAGGGCAGTGAAGGAGTGAAGGGTTACCTTAAGGCTGCCAGCTGACTGAACAGTCCTGTTGGTGTGTCCATTGCTTCCTGGTAAAACCTGGAATTCATCAGATTTCTGGGATGGATTTATATTGATAAGAGATGTGTTAAGATCTTTGAGCTCCAGAATAACATGCAATGGAAACAATGGAAATATGATTTTATTTTTCTGTATTTTAGGGAAAGAAATTACTGTGGTTTAATAGCACAGAGTTAGTCTGATTTTTTTTTTTTTTTCCCTTAAAGTGGAGTATGATATAGAACTTCATTGATCATATCTGGRTTGCTTTTAGGTTGGTAGTGAAAGAGGAGGCAAAGCACCTGCTCTGTGAGTGGATATTACCACTTACAACAAGTAAATAAAGGAGGCATGAACAGAAGGGTGTTTAAAACTKAATGAACACTGTAATTGCTTTTCTTTTCTCTTGATATATTTATAYTCCTGTTCTATAATCTATTCAAACGTGCTGTTGTCATGATGCTCTTATGACTCCTCACTGTGTTATTAAGTGTGGAAATGGAGAACTGATGAGAGTCTGATGAGAGAATAACRCACATTGTTTCTGTGTACACTTTGSATGCTCAGCTATTGAGGTCCTGGAGCTCTGAGTGATGAGAGTAAAATTGATACCCTGGTAAATGAACACTGGTGGGACTGAGCTTTGAAGGCCTTATSTGTTAGTTCTTGAACCCCCCAAAAAGCCTGTCCAGTAGGTTTTGGTGTTGATAGAATATCCTGAGTTGAAGRGGACCCACAAGGATMAGCAAGTCTTKGCCCTGCACAGGRCACCCCAACAATCCCACCATGTTGTCCAAATGCTCCTGGAGCTCTTGGGGCTTTGATGTTTTCCCTGGGGAGCCTGTTCAGTGCCTGACACCCTCTGGGGGAAGAACCTTTTCCCAAAGCTGCAGACACACTGCCCTTCAGACAGGCTGGGGTGCTGAGTCACTGCCATTGACATGGTTCCTACAATAGCTCATCCTGTGGAGAAGTGCTCATGTCCTGTCCAGACTSACAAACAACATTGATTTTATTCTATGGGCTTGCTTGTTTATTGGATATGGAAGCAAAACCAAGCCAAACCTTGAGAGTTTGTTCTCACACTTTAAGCATAACTAAAATATAAAAAAGAAGTGTCTCAGAAGCTTTCTAGGGTTTTTATTAGGTCTTTTTGTCTGTTTGTTTTTCTCCTAGACCCTGATGAAGGGTTTCCCCTGTGCTTTTTTCCTGCCAGATAAGGTTTGGTCCCTTATGGCCATTCTGTGAAGGCTTCTAAGACTTGCCAGCTGAACAGGCTCTGCTGATCTCAGCATGCACTTCTAACTGGTTGCCAGCCTTTGCTCATATCAGAAGCACGAAGTTGTGGTCTTTTTAGATGYTCAGATACCTATTTGGCCACCTTCAGCCCATGGCTGTGATCATTCTGACCATTGTCAGAAGCATTTTACCACTGGGGATTGAAAGCACAGACCAGAAGAGGTGACTTACATAGCATGACAGAGGAAATCTGACTCAGCACAGGCAATTTGACCCTGGAAGCTCTTCAGGATGTGCACACAGGAGCAAGCTGCTGAATCTCCTAAGCTGTGCAGTATATGAATGGTCTCAGGGGAATGTTCTTGCCCTGCAGAAATGGTGAGGGAATTCTTCCTCAGTGAGTGAGGCTGCAGCACAAAGCTGCCAGAGCTTCTCCCTGTGCCTGCAGCCTCAGTCTGTGCCTAATACTCTTAGCACAGAATTATCAAGGCTGGAAAAAACCTCCAAGATCAAGTCCAACCTTTGGCCAAACACCACTCTGTCAACTCAATCAGGACAGTAAGTGCCACATCCAGCCATTTCTTGTATTGCTGTGATGGGTGCTTGGGTGTCTGGGTCATCCTTGAAATCTCTTTGTGCTAAACAGATCATTCCAATCCAACACAGGGATGTCCATGATGGATGTCACTCCATCATTTTGCTCTTTGTGCATGCCACACACACTTMGCATAGTGGAAGGAAAAAGAAAAATCCCAGCCCAAATTAATCCAGCATCCCGTTATGTTTTTCTTGGTGCTGACAGGAAGCAGGTTTCTGGGAATCTGGTATCCAAATTATGAAGATGTTTATGATAAAACAATACCCATGGAGAATTTTGGATAAAGCCTGCTCCAGCTGTTAGCAACATCCTCCAGCCTTAAGCTCCTGAAATACAGCATATATGATGAATATATATATTCACAGGAGAGTCAATAAAGGTTAAACACATAGAAGCAGGCAGTATCCACAAGGAAAAAATCTGATATTTCAGGTAATGATTTAATTTCAGAAGTAGTGYAGATATATATGACTGATTATGTGACTTCTCAGCATGTGGTACCTGGACCAGAAGCTTTTAAAACACATTCCAAGCTCACAGTGATAATAGTGCAGATAATGTTTTCTTTTTTTGCCTAAGAAAGTAAACAAAAGTTTAGGTTGTTCTGAAATACAAATTTCTTGGCATTTTAAAGTATATCAGTAATTTGGTTTTAGGCAAGTTGAATGCTTTTGTTTAGACTGAGTCAATAATCCCATTTTCTTCCATTTTCAATTGGTAGTAAAGGGAGTAGATTCCCAAGGGAATTACACATGGTACAGGTGAAGATGACTCATGTTGTGGCTGTCTTTGTTTCAGGGCATTCATCTGAGATGCCAGAAACCTGCTTTCCTAACCCTTGTGCTTTATTCAGGGTCTGGGATCAAAGTTAGCCGTTTCTGTTCTGAGGAGTGTGGCTGCATCGCTGGGGTGTAGGGTTTTGGAGGTGGCTCTTTCCCTCTCCCGTTCAATATGACTGATTTTATATTCATTGTACTGGAGTGGGCAGGAAAGATTTTATAGCCYRTGAYTTTGTTATTTCATATTATTAATTTGATGCAAACTATGAACCAATTTTTTGGGCAGCCTTGCCAATAGTTTTGCTTGGCTGGAACCATGTAAAATGGTGTAAAAAAAGCCCCCAAAACAAGAAACAAAAAAACCACCCTCACAAAACYCCTTCCCCCTCCAACATAAGAAAGTTGGTTATTTACCAACTGAGACTCTGTTTACCAATTAAGACTCACAGTACTGTAGTGTCTTGACCAAATTCTTGCATTTATTTTATAGATGAGTTAACAGAGCCTGGGAGAGTTATCTGATGGGCCTGTGGCCATATGGAAAATCTGCAGGAGGYCCAGGGAAGGAGGTCAGGGTTCCTGCTTCCCACTCTGTGCCTGGAGCATGAGGTGGTTATTCCTGATGCTTTGCTTGCCTGACCATCAGTGTCAAAGTAAACAAGCTYGTGCCAGTTTCAGGTTTCAGAAGGAACTGGTGACTGGGGGCTCAGCTAATCATAGTGAACAAGGATCTTGCTGTGAGGAGTGGCCATCACCAATCTGAAAATCTTTCTGAAGGGAGACAGATGTGAGGGCAGCAATTGGAGCACTAAAGGCATAGTCCAGCAGGACATTCCTGGGGACCCTGCCTGCTGCTCAGGTGGTGGGGGAGTGGCTCTCTCCTCAAAGACCTCTGCAAGGTCAGGGATCTTGTGATGTGTCTGGGATGTTAGGAGCAGGTGGGGTTTGTGTTGTCCCTTAATATCTGCCTCCTGAACCTGTCTTGCATCCTAAAAGAAGATTCCACCCCAGCTGGCTGCCTGGGGAGGTCTCAGCTTTTGAGCAWCCAGTTTACCTGCTGGGATCTGTTCTGTGGTCCATATCAGGCACCCCTTCTTCAAGCACCTGTGTGCAAATCCTTTGTTTTCATTATGTTTTGTGACAGCTTCTTTTTTTCAACATGTTTCCTGCAAGTTTTGGGCAAAACCACTGCTTTAGCTCAAGTCCTACCCAGGCTGCATGGAGGGTTTCTGGGTGCAGGGCTCTGATGAGGGAGTTGTTTCTGCAGCATCTTGGGTGCTTCCAAGGAAGAAGAGGTGACCACAGAAGGGAGAGAAGGCAAAACAAAACTCTACTGAGCAAGAGAGGAGGACAGTGCTGCTCTGTAGTGGGATTGCAGTGCCAGATTATGTTGACAGCATCACCTGGCCACTTAAACCCCAGATTATTTTTAGGCTGTTGTTTGGTTTCTTCCCCTGCCTTTCTTTTCCTTTCCTCCCTTCTGGAGTGGTTCAACAGGAGGAAATGGAGGTGTCAAGTGGGAAAGGCAGGGGTGTTGGCAGCTGCTCTTCCCTCTACCCCCAGCAGTCAGATGTGCTAGGGATATTTCTCCCTCCACGTTTTTCTTCCTGAAGCCTCATCAAATGGGTGAAGTATTTAAGTTGGAAAAGGCATCCAAGATCATCAGGTCCAACCTTTCAGCGATCTGCACCTTGCCAACTAAACCAGAGCCCTGAATGCCATGTTCAGTCATTGCTTGAGCACTTACAGGGGTGGTGACTCCACCACCCTCTCAGCAGCCTGTTCCAATGCTTGACAATCCTCTCCATGAAGAAATTCTTCCTGGTGTCCAACCTGAACTTCCCCTGCCACAGCTTGAGAATGTTTTTTCTCATCCTGTCCCTTGTTCCCTGGGAGCAGAGCCTGACTCCCCCCAGCTCTCCCCTCCTGTCAGGGAGTTGTGCAGAGCCAGAAGGTCCCCCCGGAGCCTCCTTTTCTCCAGGCTGAGCCCCCCCCAGCTCCCTCAGCTGTTCCTCACATGATTGGCTCTCCAGACCATTCACTTAGTTCAAGTGTGAGTCACAGACTACAGCAAACAATTAAAATCACGTAATGCAAATGTTGCATAAAAGAACTGCATAGGAGGTATAAACTTACGAGCACTGCAGGAAGAAAAAGATTTAATGGAAGGAGAGAAATGAAAAAACAAGTGGTCAATATTTTAGGGCCAACAGTTGTCCTGACCTTCAAGTCTTAGCTTGTGGGTGARGGAGCCCCTGGGGATAGCTGCCAGCAGGAATCCTGGCATGGATGTGCATCCAGGGCTGGAGAATCACTGCTTCAGAGCAGAGCCCAGCTCCTGTTACACACCTGCTGGGTAAAGGCTGCTTTACTGCAAACAAAAGRGAATTTGGCACCTTGCTTCTCCTCAGCCTGGCTTGCATTGCTGCTTTAATGTTTATATTAAACAATATATAAAGGTAAGCTAAAGTGGTAAGCTAAAGGGTTGTGTTCTTGTTGCTGCATTTCTTTTCTTGTGCCAAGKCATGGCTGCATGGATGAAAATTTTGTGTCTTTTATCCCTTTTCCCTGGGAATCCTATTAGGCTGTGGGCCTACTACATTAGACTGTGGGCTACTTTTAAAAGCCCCTCATTTCTAGTTTACAAAAAAGTCTACAAATCTTAATACCTCTGCCTTAGCAATCTCAGTGCAGTTTTCATTACTACCCAATAGTTTAGAGATAAAACTCTCCCATAGTTTAGGGAGAGTTTTAGTGGTCTCTATATTCCTTGTGTTTGTACTAAACAGGGAGCTCAATGGAATCTTTATTATTGATACATTTACATATGATTAAATATTCAATAGGTATATTTGGGAATAATGTCTTTTGGTTTCTTTAGGTTTTCAGATACAGCCAGGGTTGTATTTCAGTATATCCTCTGCACAAGGTCTAGCATGAACACTGGCAATTGATATTCTCACAGGCACCACAATGGGGTTTTAAAAAGCAACTGAGGGTCACAAAATTGTTTAGTAGCAGGCACCCACAGTAGGAAGAAGAGATAGTCCTGGAAACCARCAAGGCCATGGGTGGCAAAAGAGGGTGGAGGAAACATTCCCTCTCTGGGAGGATCCCCCTTCTCAGACGGATGGAGCAAGAGCAGCAGAGAGGCGGTTTGCATCTTCTGGGAAGTCACAGCCATACAAACTTGTTCAGCTTTGCTTTTATGCAAAATGGATGCAAATCTTGCTAAGCCTGGGCCAGGAGCTGCTTGTCCCGGGATAGAGGAGTGTGTTTCAGGACACCTCATGCAAGAAGAGGATTGGCCCAAACCATGATGGTGCATGTCAGGCTTCTTTGCRCATGAGATTTAGTTTTGGACAGGAGAAAAATCAAGGCTAGCTGGGMTCAAGAGTGCTAATGCTTTTGTCAGTTAGGGAAAGCAGCTAAGGTTTTTTGCCTCTCTAATATGTTTTGTGTTTTATTGGCAACTTTTCAGTGGTAAGAAGATGTGCAGGCATGCTTTGGCTTCTGCAGATTGTAGCTGACCAGCAGCAACACTTCTACCATGTTCATGCAGGTGTGAGGGAGGTGGGAGCTGCCTTCTGCAGGCTTTAGCCTGTCCTTGAGTTTAGAGACGTCCTTAGCAGAAGTAAATTCATGTCACTGATAGTGGCATTCCTACAGTCAATCTGTTTGGAATAAAAATCCATTTGATACAACAGTTTATATTTTTAAAGAGATCTTCTGGCAGAMTATCACCTTAATAGCAGCCAATAATGCCCACTTGTTGCTAAAACCTCTCAAATAGCCATGTTGCTTCTCCTCTTCTTCATTCCCAGGRACTCTGGTGGGGAACAGTTACGATTTTGCCAACTCCTGGGCTTTGCACAGTGAAAACAAGCGCTGCAAGAGAGTGCAGACTCCAAGCAACACCTGCAACATTTCATCTGATATGGCAGAGAAGGTTGGTGCTGCAAGATGCCATTCCAGTTTCAGTCCTCCCCTACCTGAAAGGCAACTTGTCTGCCCTTTGGCAGAAATCACAGAATATTCTGATTTGGAAGGGACCCACAARGATCACYGAGTCCARCTCCTGGCTCTGCACAGACACCCCAACAATCCCACCCTGTGCATCCCTGAGAGYGGTGTCCAAATGCTCCTGGAGCTCTGGCAGCCTTGGGGCCATGATGATTCCCTGGAGAGCCTGACACCCTCTGGGGGAAGAAGCTTTTCCTGATACTCAGCCCAAACCTGTAACATATCTATCTATCTATCTATATAACCACCTTCCCCTCACCCCAACCATTAARTGGATGAACAAAGAAAACAATAGCTTGTTTGAGGCTGAAGTGTGAGTTGCTGCCAAAGAAATTATGATGTTACTTGTGGAAGGTGTRTTTCAGTGATTCCTCTAGAATGAGGTAAATTCCCTTTCTGATTGTGCYAGCAGGGAAGCATCAGTTCTGAAGCCTCTGTGGGCACTGCCTCCCCAAAGGTTTGTGAATTTGTTGCAGTTTATATACTTGGGAGTCAGCAGAGGAGGGAGATGCTCCAGCCAGGCTGTTTTTGACAGAGGAGATGTTTTCTGTYGGTGTTCCAAAAGCTCTGTGTCATCAGGCTATTTCCCTTCCCAGGAGGAAGTTCCTTCAGCTATGCATGCAGACAGTAGTGCTGATTTATTGAAGCAACACAGAACTGTTTGCCTTGGCCAACTCTGTGACCCCCCTTGCTGAATCAACCTTTTTCTTCTTGTCTTTTATAAGTACAAACAAGTCTCTTGTTTCCCTTAGGCAGGGTGTGGATGCAGGCAGATGGTCACCAGCTCAGGGAAGAAAGTAGCTTTGAATATTTACTGWAGCATGTGAAGTTAACAGGTTATGACTGTCATGGTAAATTGAGCCTTCATCCCTCGGGTTACAGCTGATTCCATGTACTCTGTTGTAAATCAGAATGATTTCCTGGGTGCCAGGTTTAGGTTTATACCAGAATAACTGAGGCTGAAATGTAGTTGTGAGTTTCTCACTATTCACTCCTGTAGACAGGTATTTGCTAAACTAGACTCAAATAGTTTCTCAAGAGTAGTAGCACTTTTTGGGATATATCTGCTCTCCAGGTACCCTGAGTGCTGGTTGCCTAGCTACCTGGAAAAGGCTAGCTAAGAGTTGGACAAGTTGCCAAGTTCTGACTCTTTAYACTTCCATTAGGCTTTTGGATAGAGATGCTTCACATGTGTTGTGAAAGGATGCTCATGCCCCTCAGCACTTCAGCCTCACTGCCTGCAAAASTGGCTGAGGAATTATAGCAGTGATYTCAGGTTGGAAATCTCCAGCTAATGTTTCTTGCTTGGGCAGAAGTGGTGTGTGTGGGGTGTTTMTGTCATGGCTGGGGCAGACTGAACACCTGACTTGAGTAAAGGTGTGTGGTGCAAAGCACCAAAGCATGAGGGGTTCCAACCTGGCTGAGACTTTTTTAGAGACRCAGCTGCTCAAATGGAGCTGCTGGAGCCAGTCCAGAGGAGGCCACCAACATGATCAGAGGGATGGAGCAGCTCTGCTGTGAGGAAAGGCTGAGGGAATTGGGGTCGTTCAGGCTGGAGAAAAGAAGGCTTTGGGGTGACCTCATTGTGGCCTTGCAGTGCCTGAAGGGAGCCCACAGGAAAGATGGAGAGAGACTCTTGACAAGGGCCTGGAGTGACAGGACAAGGGGCAATGGCTWCACACCAATGCAGAGYAGGTTTAGATTGGATATCAGGAAGAAAGTATTCCCTGTGGAGGGTGGTGAGGCCCTGGCACASGTTGCCCAGAGAAGCTGTGGCTGCCCCATCCCTGGAAGTGTCCAAGGCCAGGCAGGATGGGCTGGGAGCAATCTGAGATAGTGGAAGGTGTCCCTGCCCATGGCAAACCATCCTATGACTCTTTAACCCTGATTACAGCCCTAGAGAAAGTSTAGTTCTTGTGACTGGTTGTAGTCCTTGGAATTGTATCTGTTCAGGTGAGTTTAATGTTTAGAAAGTGTCAGCATTGCAGCCMACACTGGGGAGTGGCATGCAGGGTGAAATCCAGTCTGATGGGTGGGGTACAACTAATTTGGGTTTTACACAGATACTGTTAAATAGTGATGCTTTGTGGATAAAGTTTTCTTTCCCACAAACTGAATGAAATTATGYTCTCTCTCATGTGAGAGAATAAATTAAGGCATTTAACATTGCCTTAATTTATTCACTGTGCAAGAATAAACACAGCACTATTAATAGAAGTCCGGCCAAACAAGTGCCTCCTGAAGAATGTAGGGCTTTTTAATAGTGTGCTTTGTTTGCTTGCCTCAGCTTCAGGAATGTAAATCTCCTTGGTCTCCCAGCCTCCCTCCCTGCCAGGCAGTCAGCTGTTAGGTGAGGGAAACAATGGCTCTGCTTCAAGGCACTCCTCCCACACCAGGGTCCCCACACTGGGTGGGTCTGTGGTTTTCTTTACCCTCTCTGTCTGCCCCCCTCCCTGGCATTGTYGGAGAGATGGCTTCTGGCTTCTTTCAGCAGGAATTGTAGTGACAGGATGAGGGGAAATGGCTTCACRCTGACAGAGAGCAGGKTTAGATTGGATATTAAGAAGTAATTTTTGCTGKGAGGGTGGAAGGCCCTGGCACAGGTTGCCCAGAGAAGCTGTGSCTGCCCCATCCCTGGRAGTGTCCAARACSAGGCAGGATGGGGCTGGGAGCARCCTGGGACAGTGGAAGGTGTCCCTGCTCATGGCACTGTGGTTTGAATGAGATGATCTTTAAGGTCCCTTCCAACCCCAACCATTGTATGATTCTATGTAGTGGAATCGGAAAGCCCTGCTGCTCCTTTATCTTCAAATCCTAAAGAATGTTTAAAAACATTTTTTGGAAGTTTTGGTCTTGTTTAATGGCTCTTTGTGTCAGCTGAAAAGTCTTGAACCAGCTCACACTCCTAYCCCACTGTTGCCAGGGCCTTTCCCTGCCCTCCACCTCTAAAGCACACACACATTTAGTGTGATTACCTGCCTGGCCTCTAAATCCAGAGAGCATTCYAAACTGGGCAGTGTTGGAGGGTGGAAGAAAGCCTTCCCACCACGCCCTGCCCTCTGCAGCTGATGTTTAGTTATCAAAAAGGCACCTCACTGYATTGCCTGATCCATTCTTTCACTGGTTTAGGCTGTTCAACAAAGTACTGCAATTTAACAGGCTCTAAGATGACCAAGAGCATGGGTAACATGGATCTGAAACTATAAATGGGTGATCTGGAAAATTATAGCAACAAGGCAGCCTTGAAAACAAAAATGTGTGGCTTAAAGCATTGCAATTGATTACTGTGTTCTTGTACATTACCTTTATTTTCTAGATTTTACCTCCAGTAAAAATGGTGTGTGGAGGTCAGAGGTCACTATTTGGTTTCCTTTTTTCTTTTCTTATTAGGAAATTATAGCTATAGTATGTTAGATGTGAAAGTTAYTGAAATTAAAATGCAGCTAATTTCTGCTTTTGCTGAAATTCAGCTCTTACTGCAGTTGGTAAGAAACAACTCCTCCATTGCCACATGGGATACTTCCATATGTAATAAAGAAATAGCATTAATTCCCACATCTGAAAGCAAGTAGATTTTTTTTGAATTGGACCATAATTTGTCATGGTTGGGGTCAGTAACAGGTCCAGCAAGGTCCAGAGATCCAGCCCTGTCCCTGGAAGTGTTCAAGGCCAGGTTGGTGGGGCTTGGACCAACCTGGTCTAGTGGAAGGTGTCCCAGCCCGTAGCAGGGGATTGGACTAGAGGCTCTTTAATGTCCCTTCCAACCCAAATCATTCTATACATTATCATAATACATTACATGGGTGAAAATGAGGCCTGCTGTATCTAAAACCTTATTTTTCTTCATCAGATTAATCAGCATTCAAGGAAAGTGATTTCTTCCTGTTGTTATTTAGTCTGCTCAAACATACAGCCAGTGTTTGGTGTATTAAACATACTGGGTTTGGATGCTTTTAATTTGGAGAGATGGGAGGCTAAATTGTTCTCCATGAAATATATTGGCTGAAAAATTATACCCAGTTATGGCACCAAAATATACCCTTCCTGAGTGTTTTGGAGAAACCATACGTGTATCTGCACACCATAGGGTTTAAATGCAAGGGAATGAGAAGGTGCCTTTGATTTCTTCTCTTATTTTTTAGGTTCTCTCTCTTTAATGGTAATTGTTAAGCTGTAGACAAATGCAGTTCATGCAGCAGCAGAAGGAAATGCCACAGAAATGGGAAGAATGTACAAAATTCCACCTCCAGCTCTGTGTGGTGGGCCTGGGGCAGAAAGAAGGTCAACAATTTTTGTGGTTGCTGAGGGCTGCCAGTGTCAGGACCCTGCCAACCTATTTAAAGAAACACTTAAAATAGGATTTGCACAGAAGGAAAGGGAGAAATTTTATGACCTTCACCTGCATTTCAGATACTGCAGTCAGTCCTGGTAATTTTAATCTTGCAGTCACCTTTACCCTAAGCACCTTTACCCTAAGCCTGAGGCTTCACTCTCCAGCTTGTTGTTTAAATATTTCTTTGTGTGGAGTAGCTTCCATGAGTGGGCATGTTGCAGCAGTGGTGAGGCTGCCATTATCTAATATTCACCACTGTCCTCTAAACTAAAGATTAAGAACCTCTCTTAGTCCAGCCTGACCAGTGAGTTTTAAAGAAGGGAAGGAGTGAAAATTAAAATAATTTGCAAAATGGTTAAAGTTGGAAGAGGTCATTGAGTCCAATTCCCTGCTTTCACCTGGGCCATCCTAGATCAGGCTGCTCAGGTCCTTGTCCACTCACAKTTTGAATGTCTCCAAGGGTGTTTGTTCCAAACCCTGCCATTGACCATACCCTCATGGTGATCTTTTGTTGGTTTGGTTTTGTTTGTATCTATTTGGATTTACCAATATTTCAGCTTATTTGTCATGATGGTTGAGATATGTCTGAAAGATGGGAAAATTTCAGCAATAATTTTTTGCATATAATCACTGGAAAATCARACAAAATTTGAATGGCAAGAAAACCTTTTTGTTGAGAAAACCAACTGTTTGTTGCTTTTCAACATATATCACTTGCTTTCTAGATAGTTAGCTGGAGCTCAGCCCTATGTTGTTAGTGAACAAATCCAAGACCAAAGACCTGAGGAAAAGAAAAATGGATTAATTTTTGTGTGTATGTGTAATCTCCTTTATTTTTAAGTCATTCCCATCTAAAATGCTCTTTTTAGTAGAATATGCAGTCTGAATTTTGCTCTTTGAGTTGTATTAACAGGGTATTACCTTAAGAAACTTTATTAGCTCAGCCCCTTAATGGGACTGTTGCATATACTGGTTTTTCTGCTGCACTTGATGCTATCTGGATSAAGGCTTTGATCCAGGAGGTGCTGTACTGCTCATCCTCTCAATGGCTCTGAGCTCGCTTTTGGTTTTATCAGTTTCATCTCCAAGCACTGCTGTAATAGCTTTCTTGGCTGCTTCTGTTGTTGTTACTTCYACCCTTAGGGCACTTTTTCAGCTTTTTTGTACTTCTGTGAGCAGCACCAACCACCATTTATGTAATTCCTGCTCCCCCCTTCTAGTYYTATTTGTTCCTTTTCCCATCTGATYCAGCATGGTGGGTGCTGTCTGGGCATCAGAATTATCCCAGGCTGGAGCTGAATTTCTGATTTTCACCATGTCCAGCTGTCAGTTAGCACTGTTTCAAGTTCCCCGAGTCCTTTCTCAGAAAGCTCAAAACATCTTTGCACATGTGATTGTTCCCRGAGCCCTTTGCTAAACTTGGAATACATTCCCAGTAGACTAGACATTTCTGGTTGGTTTGTTTTCATAAGCAAGAAATTCTGTCTTGGCTCAGACATGTACTAGCTTGAGTTGATCACCTGAACACAAAACACCCTTTAGCCAAAATAAAAAGGTATTTTCTACTCAGCAGTTTTCCTATACAGGCACCACAACTGCCATTCAGAGAAGACATCCTGATCTTTTCCTGTGGGGTTTTTTTGCTCTCCATTTTTCATCTTCCAGAAAATGAGAAAAATATGATTTTTATTTATTTTTTTTTACACAGCAGCTTGTGTGTGCTGTCACCTCAGGTGCATGTGAAGTTTTTTAGAAGTAATGAATTGTAACTGTGAACCCCCTGAAGAATATGTTCCCCCCCCCCAACCACTGAGCATAACACCTGCAAAATAAACCATGGTTACATTTACTTACATAAAACGCTGACAAACAAGTAGAGAGAAAGTTATGTTCCAACTCTTTGTGGTTGGGTTGGAACAGAAAATCCTTTTTTCACTTACTTTAAACTCCATGCCATCCTTTCTGAAAGTTGCACTGAGGACCTCAGACTCATTGGACTGKGACATAATGTGCACAGAAGAGTTTATTTGGGAGCCTCCCCTGGAGCACTTAATCATACACTAAGTTTTCCTTAGGTTTTGTTTCACATACAATTAAGTTTCCTCTTAGGTTTCTGCTGTCTGAAAGAAGAGGTCTTGATACCCTCCTCCCATCTCCCTGTGGTGTCCTCCCCTCACACTGGCTGTCACCACGCTGATTTAACTCAGGAGAAGAGCAGAACAAATTGCTTTTCTTCCCTGGGCTATTGTTCTCCTATTTATCTGAGCTAAATTGACCCGTTGTGCTTTGGACAAGCCAGCAGGAGTGATGGGAACGTGTGGCCAGAAGTGGAAAACAAATTTCATTCCGGGAATKTCAGTCAGACTCAGTCTTTCCCTCAGACACCTGCTCTGGTCTCTTGTTATCCAAAAGATTGTCTGGTTGTTTTTCTTCCTACGTACCTCAGTTCCCCTCTGTTGCTGTGTGCATCTTCCTGGGAATCCAGACACCATCCARYTCTTTTCTGGGAAGCCAAAGGAGCTAGAATGCCTCCATCCTTTTGCTGACTGACTGACATGTTTCTGTGTGAAACATCCCTTGTGTTACTCCATTSTATAATAATCAGTATATTACTGTAGGCATGGATGTGATGAATAAGTGATGGAGCTCACTATTAGATCTTGAGTTTTATTAACTGCTTGGTGGTGTTAAATAAGAGCTGTGATGTTGTTGAACAACAGTGGTGATAGTGTGGAAAAATTGAGTTTTCCCTCGTCTTGCTGAGACAGTAGGAAGTAATTTTGTCCTTTTTGCTTTCTCTCTCTGTCCCTTTGCCCCTCACTTCTCCTGCAGGGCGTCCTGGAAATCTGCCAGCTGCTGAGCACATCCCTGACCTTCTCCCGGTGCCACCATCGGGTGGATCCCGAGCCSTACGTCAGCCTCTGTGAGAGGGACATCTGTGCCTGTCCCCAGGGTGTGGACTGCCACTGCCCCGCCTTCCTGGAGTACGCCAGGAACTGCGCCCACGAAGGAGTCATTCTGGAGGGCTGGCCTGARGAGAGCTCCTGCAGTAAGCTGCCAGATCTATTCCTAGGCTGCTCATCACCAATAACATCGTGCCTGTCTTGCAGATTTATGCCCTGCAGCTAAAAGCAACTGGTGCCTCTTTAGGAGGCTGGTTCATTTATAGGAAGTGGCTTTGCTCACTCCCCCTCTCAGCTCTCCATCGCTCACCTTTTTCTAGAAGTTTTTGTCCCCAGGGCAGTATTGTTTGACCTTTCTATAAAGAAGATCCTGAGCTGTTACATGTCCCACCACAGTGTACACAGGCAGTGAAGGCTTATTTGAGACACARAGGTATAGGCTGGGATGTTCAGGTACTATTTCACATTAACATTCAGATGTTTGATGTTTTCCAGCCTGTATTTTTAAGTCAGCATCTTTGTGAAACATTCTCTAACATTTTTGCATAAAGACAATTGTTTCACCCTTTATTTGCTTCAATCACTTGCCTTGAAATTGAGATGTTGCCTTTTCTAAGCCAATTTTTGTCTAGGTTAGTGATCCTGATTGCATTTGAACTGCTGCCTTTATTGGCCCAAATTTGCTGAGTTCAGAGGTCCTGATTGCATCTGTGCTGAGGTTTTGCAACAAGGAAGTGCACAGATTGACTGAGATGGATTGTGTTTCTAGGAAAGTAATGTTTGCACCTACTGTTGATAAACCACGGCTCTCCAGTAGAGGTAATACAGAGCATTCAAAAATAAATTTAAAAATCCACTAATATYATGTTCTCAGTGATTTTTCTCATGKTTTTTTGTTAGGACYATTTCCTTGGCATATTTAYRTAAATTGATTTMATGGGGTAAACTGTCTGATTTGTACTGACAACACTTGGTTCTCTGGTAAAGATCTTCTGCTATTGGCCACTGGAAAAAACYGTGCCTTTAGACCTCAAGATGCTGCCAGCCACTTGTTCTAGGGATTGTACAGTCTGAGTTCTAGCAGTAATTTATTACCTTTCCATTGGGACATAAAAGAGATCTATTAAAGCTCATCTCCTTGCTCAGAGTGTGAGCCAGAGAACCCATTTTTGCTGGGGCTTTTTGTAAGTCTGATTAAAAGCCACAAGTGAAATGATCCCTTCTGTGATCCCAGGGGCTTTAGAGCTCATTTCTAACCCTTGAATTCATGAGCCACACGAGTTTGGTATTATCTCCTGAGTCAGGGAAGAGGGAAATGTCCTGCTGCCACAGCAGGAGCTTAATTTTCTATCACCCTTTGTCTGTGCTGTGGTGCTTTCTCAGGAGATGGTGATGATGATGATGAGGGAGGTATGGAATGCTCTGCTGTGTGGGAAGGGCCCTAGTGCTGGGCACACTGTGCAAGTGTGAGTTGGTGCCYGAGCCCAGGGCACCCAGAGCAAGATCACTCCTCCCACCTCTTCAGCAGAGGATTTGCTTGGAAAGGGCAGGCTCTAACCTTTTCTTCCCACTCCATGCCCCCACAGTCTTGTAGGGCATGGTGTGTGTGTGCATTGGAGAGAAAGAATGGCTGTAATAGGGTGAGTTTTCAAAATGGCCTGGACTAGATAATGGCAACAGTGGAGATAAAATGGCATGGGTGTTATCCTGAGCTGGTGGTTCTTTGGAAAAAGGATGATGGGATTTCAGAGTTTTTAGCTGTCTCCTGGTTCTCCCTGGAAAGGCCAAACAGGATAATTTCGTAAATGAGTGGAGTAAGTGCATGGCTTAAAGGTACAAAACAACCATGTCTGTCCWAATTGCTTAGATATTACTGCAAAACTTCTCCCTGGATTTGATTATTCTTAATGCACTTGGGTTTAGTAATTAAGACTCAATTTGCTAGAAAACAAATTGACATTAACCTCTGAGTATTCACCATGCTACCTAACAGATGATGATATTGCAGCAAACTGAAAATCAAATATTCTAAAATGTTCTGCTTCTAAAAAAGAAATAATCATTTGGAAGCTGACATGACCTTTTGTGTCTCTGTGGTTCAACCTTTGATAATGAAGGGATTTGTTGGTTTAAGAGTTGTTGAGGAATTTGCATTTCTAATTTCTTTTAATTGTTTCAGGGCCAAGATGTCCAGTTGGCATGGAATATAAGGAGTGTGTATCCCCATGTGCCAAAACCTGCCAGAGCCTGAATATCAATGAAGTGTGTCATGGACAATGTGTTGATGGCTGCAGCTGCCCTGGTAATTTATTTACTGGGTTATTTACAGAGAAACATTTGGCAGTCAGGCTWCTATTTTATTAGAAGAAGGAAAGCTGTGTCTTCCCTTAAATTTTCTTGAAATCAGAAACACTTCTTTTTTTTTCTGGGACCATGCCCTAGAATAATCCAGTTTTTGTAGTGCCTGTATGCTCACTCCATGAAAGGGCCATTTTTCAGAGCCAACTAAAAAGTAGATGTTTCTGTGAAAATCAGTACCAACTAATATTCCAGGATTGCCTTTATTTCTTGGTGAGAGACTGCTTGCCCTTGATGTACTCCTTTTGCATTGCTTGGGTCAGAGGTAAGTACAGTTAGGAGAAGAAACAGCAGAGAATACATTGAAGGAATTTCTTGCAGAAAAACAGTACATGTAAAGCTTGCACTGCCATTTCAAAGGTCTTCATGATTTAGGTGAATAATTAAATTTATTATTGRATMTTCCAYACAGGAGATTTGATTGGATTAAAGRRAACAGCCYAGCYATGCCAACRTTCCACTTCTGTCTGTTGTACTTAAAACCACTGCAGGAGGAGAGCTTGATTCCTGGCTCCATTTCTAGCTGTTTTTTTTTATTTGATTTTGTTCATTGGGTGCTTTGTTTGTTTTAAGTAGGGACTATCTCTGCATTTCACCCTGTCTGAGCTTTGTGAATGCACAGAGGTGTCGAGTGTCTCCTTGCACAAGATGCCAAGTATGATGGAGGTTTGCTGAGATTTGCTTTCCAGGACAAGGCAGTGATGACAGTGTCAGCCTTGTTTGAGGAGTCACTGCATCCAGAGTTTGGGAGTTTCCCATTCAGCTGCCAGTCTCTTCCTTGCTGGAGGCTCAAGGAAGAGGTGTGGCAAGGCCTGAGAAGGTGCACATGGAGGGTGGCAGGTGATGCAACCAGACTCAGGAGATTATTATGTTGTGAAGGATCCAGCTACTGTATTTATGCAGTCCTGGAAGTGTTGGAGAGAGCTGAAGGAGGTGAATTCACTGGCTGCACAAGGCCTCTTGCTGTGTTTTTCCTTTGGTAGATGCACTGGTCTGTTCAGCATGGCAAAGGTCTAAGGAGAGAGGAACTGAGGAGCAGAGAAGCAGGAGCTCCACACAAAGAGTAAAAGGCACGAGAATAACAATCAGCAATTCAAAACTTTTACTGCTATTTGTTGCACAGSCAGAAGGGAAGAACCTGGGTCTGAGTTTGATAGAAAACCAGAAGGATCTGAGAGATGACTAGAGGRGGTTTTGATGAGGATTCTACCTTCATTTAGCTTCCCTCCAGTGCTCCAAGAGCAAACAGGGCCTGGAGGATGTTTGACAAATGTCTTCTTTCTTTTTAAATTTTTTCCCTCTGTTAAATGCCCTTCATGGTTATGTTAATTGCTGTAAATGGAATTACTCTTGCCAGGAAAAAAGGCAGGCGTTCTGTTTCCTTGTGCTCTCTGGAGAGCCACACAACTCCTAAATGCTCAGATCTTGTTGTGATTCTCTCTCACTGGAAGGATTTTCTCAACAGCCAAGATCTTTCCAGGCAGCTCTATGGGAAGAATAGGAGAAAGGAGACTTACCTGGGTCTTGCTGTCAGTGATGACTGCTGCTGCCAGGGAAAAGAGCCACAATCTCTGCAGGTGATTAGAAGGAGTCCCTGAAAGAGAAGGGAGAGGAGTGTTCAAGAAAACAAACGTTTTGCCACAGCAGCTCTTTTGAAAATGGGGGAATATGAACTATCTCTCAATATAGRGATTGAATAGAAAGCACTATAAACTGGCAATAGAAGCAAGACAAGTTTCTGCCTTAGAAAAGTCTTGTAACTCTTTTGTGCCTCTGTTTATCCTTGGAGGRTAAAGAACTCTCTATAGAACAGGCAATTATAGTTGTGTAATATGGAAACCTSAGCAGTTGGACCCAAGTTAGGAAGCTGGCCCTTTTGCTTTTTGCCTCTGCAGAAGTTTAGAAGTGGCTCTTTTCTCTCAGACCCTCTCTGCTAGGCTTACACGGTGTCCAAATTTGTTTCTTCATTCCCAACTTTGCCTCATCTTCGTTCTCTAATGACAAATACAAGACCTGTGTGGACCCCCTTTACTGCAAGCCAGTGAAGTTCATGGGTTTTCCAACAGTCAGATCCCAGACCAGCTCTTATCAGCTTTGTGCTCCCTGTGTTTGATTTGTCGATGTCCCAACGTGTGTTCTGGACCTGAGGATGTGCTAAGCAAAGAGYTTTTCTGGGAGCACCAGGAATGCTTTGTTCAGCAGGTCTGAGGGGGAGGCAGCACCAGAAGGAAAGCAGACACCTGCACCTGTGAGGCTTTTTGGCAAGCCTCATTCCTTTTTATTGCTGCTGTCTGTGACTAAGTTTGGATAATAAGGCAAAAGCATATGAAGAACAGGAAAATCTAATTCTATTTATGTTTCTGTCCCTGTGTGTGTGATATGGGTGTCTGATGCTACCTGACATATCCAGAGGGGCTGCTCCTTGATGGTGAACACTGCATTGAAAGCTCTGACTGCTCCTGTATCCACTCTGGAAAACATTATCCTCCTGGCTTCACCATCTCCCAGGACTGCAACTCATGGTAARCCCTGTGCTGCTCTGGTGTGGTTGTTGTAGATAAGTACTGCACACTGGTCAGTGACTGTTTTGCATTCTCTTTCTAGAAATCTCTCTACCTTTAAAAAATTTCCTTTCACTGGCAAGGGATTTGCTCTCTTATTGGAATTGCCAGCCCCTTCCAAGAAGTGAGCTGCTCACAAAGGCAAAATCAGCTCTGTTTTTAAAGGGATATTTGATCTGATAGTACAACATGAAGGTCACACTCCTTCAAAGAGCAGAGAACTACCTGTTTCCTGTGGATAAGACAGACCAGCAGGTTCCCATGTCTGGGTAGTGTCAGCAGTGKTGTCTTTGTTTTGACTTCCTACATGTATTTAACCTCTAAACCCCATTTCTTTCCAAGAGGAGTTAGCCTAAGGCACGTCCTTGGAACTTGTCACAGGGCTAATGAGTCTTCCTAGCATGGCTTGTGATTTTTCTTTCATTCCCGAGTCCCAGACTGGAGGGGAAAACCCAGCACTTTAAAGAAAGGAAGGGGAATTAGTCACGTATTCCTCATCTGGTTTTGTGTACAGTGTGGACATACTTGTGCAAGGAGTTTGGRCAACTCTTTACTCAGAGGTTTCCAATTAGAGCACAGAAGAGGACTCCGTGGAGACCATGATATGCAGAAGATAGGTGGTCTATGCATGAGCCCTGTTAATCAGAAGCTTTTCTTTYCCTGCACCACATGTCCCAGAACACAAAACTACAACCATGACATTAGCATTTTGTCTTTTTCCCTGGAGTCCTCTGCAACTTTGAGCTTGGCCACATYGTTCAACCTTGGTGCTCTTGGGAGATGAGTGTAGCCTGACAGGCTGGGTTTTTTATTGCTTGTGTTTTGTTATTGCTTCCTGTTATTCAAACTTGATGCTGCTGTGGAGAACGTCATCCCAGTGACTCTGCATTTAACATCCTCAATAATCTGCCTCCCCACAAATGGTTTTCAAAGGCTGGGATAATTAAAGGAATGAGAAGAATATAGTAACTCTTGAAGCAAGGAGTGCAGAGAGGCTTGTGGTGGACACTGGAGGTGACAGCAGGGGAGTTTGACATAAGAAGAAGCAAAGGGGARTAGATTTGTTTAAGGGCTAATGAGGGAACTTTCACTGCCTAAAGATGGGGCCAAACTCTTCTCAGAGCCAAACAGTGAAAGGTTATGATGCAATGGACACAAGCTGCAAAGGAAATTCTGTTTTGACATGAAAAAATTCTTTTCCCATCCCCAGTGCTGTACTGGCACAGCTGCTCAGAGAGGATGTGGGACCTCATCTTGGATATTTCTAAACTCAAATGGGCAATCTTCACCCACCWGATCCAGCTTTGTCATTGCTTTTTCTGAGTTGGGGACTGTAGTAGATGATTTTTCTAGAAGTCCCTTCAAGCATTTTTTTTCCTGTGATTCTGTTTTATTGATAGATATACCTTGAGATTGAACTCATTCCACATCAGTGGAATATAGCTGAAAACTCCGTACAGAGCTTTGGCAGGGAAATACAGAAGTCCTTAAATTCTGCAGCCATACCCATTCATATTACCAGCAGTTGCTGTCAAATGATGGGAAGAAGGGATGAATACATTAAGAAATGAGGTTATGGGAGATGGAAGGGATTTTGGGGAATGATCTAATTTCTCTGGGACAAGGGACCATTTTCAGGTTCTTGGGAAAAATGTGCAACAGAAGATTTAAGTTCATGTTAAGTTCATGTACTCTTGCCTAACTTGCTGCTATCTCTTTCCTAGCATTTGTCGACGTGGAACGTGGATCTGTAGCAATGGGGAATGCCCAGGTATGTTGGCTTCACTCTTTTCAGGTTTTGACAAGTAAGCCTTGCCTACATCACTCCCACTCATGCCCCACTTACATTCTTTTTTTTTTTCACCCAAAAAAGCAAATCTTTGTTCTTCCTTGCTTCCAGTACAATCCAGCTSGGATCCTACTTTTAGGTTCTCCTGAGATAAGTCAGACATTGCCCTGTGTGGTTTATGTAYAGCAGTGAAAAATCCTGTTTGGTGGGAAGGCCAATTCCTGCTTTGATTACTTAGTTTGTCAATTATAAGGGTCTGTATGTTCAGAGGATTGGCTTCCCCCCAAAGTATCAGCACTTAAAGAGGAGGATGGGGGTGGTGTATGCAAACATTCAAAATGGAGATGACATTTTTAGTGAGCTGTCTCCTGTGTTTGCTCATTAAGGATYTCTCCAAGTGCAGAGAATCTCACTGTCTAAAACACAGCCACAAGGACACAGCCCAGGCTGATTTGTTGCATCTTTTAGCTAATGGGCAGCAGCACAATTACAAACAAGAAATAGGTGCCTTTCTAACTTCAGTTTTTCCTTAGGTTATAGCTTTTAATGTCCTTGCTCTCTGGRCTGTGAGGAATAATCCATGGGCCAAATTTTCATCCTTAATTCTGGCCACGTTTTCTTCATTGTGATTATAGAAATGAAGATAAATCTGGTATTGAGACTTGCAAACAGAAGGTTGATATCCAGCTCTGTGCAAGAGGCAATGTAACATTGCAGCCTTTTTCTGAATTGGGAAGCTGTCCCAAATGAGGAGAAGTRGAACAGAAAGGCAGCTTATTTTGGTACCTTCTGCCAATATTTCTAAATCAGCTTTCTGCTAGGCTTGTTCAAGACTGAATGTTGTATACCTGCAGCTGTTGTACATGTGCCTGCTAAAAACTCTATAAACTGTACTGAGACAGTATGGGAGGCCAGCAAAGCTCCCAGACTAGCCAAATTTATACTGTTACGTGTCCTGTTTGTCTCTACTTGARGTAATATTGCAGCACATTGTAATTGTTGGTTAGTTACCAATATTTTTAAAATAATGTGTCCAGAAAATTTATGTAGTTACTTGGATAACCACTAGGTAGTTCTGTTTTTCTTTTGACCAGCTTTTTTGCCAGGAAAGATTGATTTCATGCTGTGGGAGTGAATTGCTCAGCTGTAAGTTTAGTGATAAGGTGAATCCACAGCTGGAGCTGGCTGGCACTACCAAGAAGCTTTCAAGCTGATATCATGATGGAGATAATTAGGAAGGCAGAAGGTTTCAGGAAAYTTCATGGGATGCATTACATCAAATGGACTAGACAGAGGGACTCATAAGAAAAGACTTGGCCACAGAAAAGAAATTTCCCGTTCAGGAGCAATGCCTAAGGCTGGTACCTGTCTTACCAGTCCCCAGTTCCCTGTGCTACAAGCCTGTCCTCTTGTTTCCTTGTTGCAGAGAATGCCAGGGAAATGAAACTCCAGGGGATAACAAGCATCTGGGAGGTGCTGGACTTCTCTCAGGGTGAATCAGAGCTGTGCAAGGCTGGGAATCCTCAGGATCTGTGCTTTAGCAGCAGCTGGTTTTAGATAGTGAACACTGAATAATATGCTGAAGATGGAAATTTCTTMATGATGTTCATTAGGCAGATCTTCTGTGGATCTCAAAGGCAGTGAAGAGAAAATAACTCATGGAGTTCACCTGCCAACTTGTAACGTTTAACTTCTCTCCAGCCTTTGGCTGGTGATGGCCAGTGGAGGCCCAGCACCTGGATTTTGGTTTAGATAAGGAAGTGGCTGCCCRCCTTGTTTGCCATGGGATCATCTCTAAGTGTGATGGTCTTGTCATATGGGAGATTTTTTCTGCCATCTCTGTGGAGTTGGAGCCTTACCATGTGTTTGCATTTTGGGGGTACTAAATCSCAGCTGTGGTACCTGGATACTGCCTTCCTGGAAATGAAAAGCCACCACTTACCAGAACACCTTCAAATGCTGATATGTTTAAATAGCTCCTTTTTCTAGCAGGAAAGTGGTCAAGCCAGGCTTTCACATTATTCTGTGAGGACTTTAGATGTAGCCATTGTAACTACAGAATTATATTTAACTTTCTGTTAGCTGAGATGATGCTTCAGGGTAAAGTCTAACATAAATTCTACCCTTGGAAGGATTCCCACAGACATTATCTTCYAGCTCTTCACTCTCATAAGGCTTTTATGTTCAAATAACTTATTGGTATTTAAGGCATCCCAACGAAAGAATACAGGCTTTTCCATAGGC
This sequence comes from Alauda arvensis, assembly GCA_902810485.1. NCBI lineage: Eukaryota > Metazoa > Chordata > Aves > Passeriformes > Alaudidae > Alauda > Alauda arvensis. Next base: position 532,204 of record CADDXX010000290.1, on the reverse strand, counting down.
ACAGATTTCAGCTCTTTACTGCAATTTATTCTGTGTTTCCCAGCTGTTGTTGGTTCTTCTGTTGMTACTGGCAGTGCTTTACAGAAATAAAAAGTGAGATAAGGATCTTGCTGGTGCTTTCTGGTCTGTGGGGAGYTTGGGCCTTGTACAACCTGTTTCACCAGGCTGCTCTTCCCCCTCAGAGGGTTGTGGGGGCTGAGCAGGATTTTGCTCACAACTGGCACTGGGATGATTAATGGCTTTTTGCTTTTTCCAGGGGAATGCTCTGTCACTGGCCAGTCCCATTTCAAAAGCTTTGACAACAAGTACTTCACCTTCAGTGGGATTTGCCAGTACTTATTTGCCAAGGACTGTGTGGAAAATTCCTTCTCTGTGATCATTGAGACGGTGCAGGTAACAGCAGCCTTGGCTGCTCTTGAGAGAGGGGGCAGGGCTGAGGGACTATGACATGAGTTGCAGATGCACAGGCCAACAGAAGTAATTTCCCTATGAGATAATTAGTTTAAATAACAGATGCAATCTTTCTCCTTAGTTAATAAGTGTTTTGCTTCTCCTCACCACCATTCCCAGGAGCCTGCCTGGGGATGGAGACTTGTGATGAGGTTTGGAGAACAGGCTCTCACCGACTCTTTGCCAGCCGAACAAACAAAAAGAGGAGAGAGTGCACCCCTTGCAAAGCACCCTGGCTGCTGGTGCCTCCCTAATGCCTGTGGGGAAAGGACATTTCCTTGGACACCAAGGAGAGTGCACTGGCAGAGCAGAGCCTTGCGTCGCTTCCCCTTTAGTTGGATTGGCTGGTGATTTTTTGTACTCAGACAGCAGCTCCTGACTTTCTTTGCTGCCTCCCCCCATGGATGTGTGAGAGGCAGGAAAGGGAGCCAGGCCAGTGCAGGGGGGACTGGAGACTCTGAAGGGGGATGTCACAGGGAGGTTAACATAGTTGAGAAATGAATCGAATTGTGCTTGGGAAAGAGTGAACAAATCTGGAGACTGAGAAGGACCCTGAAGGARGCAGAGGGGAAGAAAGGGATGGGGACAGAGGAACTGAAAGCAGGGAAAGGTGCAATGGAGACAGGAGACTGACAGGAGGGGAGTATCAGCCTGTCCTCCAGCACCAGGGAAATTGTTGCAGGCTTTGGAGAAATGGGCTGTGACAGTTCTCCACACCATCTGCATCTTTCTCCTGCRTTAGGCAGCTCTGAGGTCATCAGTGCTTGGGAACCTGCAGGACAGGTTTCCACTGAAACTTCCCTTTCGAAACCAGGGAGGAGCCATGGGGCCCCTGCAATCCCTGTTCCTGGGTATCCCACAGCTGGGAAAATAAACATTCCAGGAGTCTGGGTAATGTGAACTGTGTGGCTGTTTGCTAGGCTGTGTGGGTCAGGTGGCCTTCCTGCCCCAGCTGTGGGGCTGGTCACTCCTGTGGGTCACTCCCAGGGGTCTGGTGGGACAGCCACAGATGTCTTTCCAAGGTCTGGGATGGGGAGCTTAGCCCTGGTGTGTGATTAGTGGGATAATGAAAGGAAGGCTGCCAGCCGGCTGTTTGTGGGATGCAGAAACCAGATCTATAAAACCAGTGTGGCACTCAACACCTCCCAAATTAGATGCCAAAATTCCTTCTGGGACTAAGTCACCAAGAAAGTGAAAACTTGATGTTTGAGGCAGGTTTTCCCTTCTCTGCAGTGTGCAGATGATCCTGACGCYGTGTGCACTCGCTCCGCTTCCGTCCGGATCCGGGACATGGACAACAGCATCATTAAACTGAAACATGGAGGAGGAGTTTCACTGAATGGACAGGACATACAGATCCCTTTGCTGCAAGGTGTGTTCACACAGCCTGACTCTGGCCAGCCTCTGAAAGGCTCCTATTTAGTAAGGGTTTTAGACATGCCTTAGCCCAGCTCAATCAAAGAGTGTTTTCAATGCCAAACTCTCACTTGCAGTCTCATCTAGAAGCTGTGTCTGCATTCAACTGACACATCTTGACTTGGCTCCTCTAAAATCAGGAGAATTAAGCTGGTCTGCACTTGTAAGATTTGTGAAAATCACTGTTGGTCCATTCTTGTTGAAATTATTGTTTTTCAACCAGAAACTTGAAAYCATGGACTCACAGAATTATTTGGTTTGGACCTTAAAGATATCTYATTCCACTATCCCAGGTTGCTCAGAGCCYCATTCAGCCTRGCCTTGGACACTGCCAGGGATGGGGCAGCCACAGCTTCTCTGGGCAACCTGTGCCAGGGCCTCAACACCCTCAYARGGAAGAAATTCTTCCCAATATCYAATCTAACCTTCCTCTCTGTCAGTGTGAAGCTGTTTSCCCTTGTCCTGTTGCTGCATCTTGTGAAAGCTCACTGACACCCTGTGGTTGCCTTCAGGTGCCCTCCGTGTCCAGCGCGTGGTGAGGAGTTCCGTTCGCCTCACCTACAGGGAAGAGCTGCAGATTGACTGGGATGGTCATGGAGAACTCCTAGTGAAGGTGCTTCTTCTGTCTGTTGCATTTCTGCCTGTTTGCCCCCTCACTCATTCCGCCCTCATATGTACAAAGATTTTCTTGTCTGAAGTCAGAAATTGCTTTGTGTTGCATGTTAGAAATTCCTTTCCCTCTTGCTACCCCCAGAGTGACATACAGGTCCTTTTGTATTCCAGAAACAAACACTTCATCTTACAGCAGCTTGGTAGCTTTTTTTACTTTTTTTCTGTGTGTGTGCAATGACAGCTGTTCTTAACTATGAACAGTTTTGTGTTTCTTTCAGCAGATACCCTCCAAAGTGGAGTTTTGTTTTTATTTGCTTTGASTGCCCTGTCTAAAACAATGGATGTGAATGACTTAAAACAAGGGAAGAAAAGGCCTCCAGGGACACAGTTACTCATAATTTCCAGGAAWTAGAAATCAGCTCATCGAAGATGTGTTGCATGCTCCTTCTACTGTGAGGAATGTTTGAAGTCAGTCTTGATTAACAATTAGGTTTTGTTGGTGCTGCAGACAYAGCAGAGTGTAGAAATACCCAAGCCAGGTTTAAAAGAAATCTGGAAGAAAACTGTARCCACAGCTCYGYTGCCTTTRAACACYCCTTGCAGTAGGGGTCKGCTCACAGAGAGGAGTTTTGTCAAGAAAACCAGTTTTCCTGGGATTTTCTSCTGAGTGTTAAATATTGCCCTCCTTGAACCATGGCATTGCTTTTGCATTCTCCTTGCCTGCTCCAAAATCTGGTTTAAATGTCATGTCTGGCACAGCACAAAGGGTTATGAAAACCAGTTCAGAACTGAGTTCAAGAGTTGAAAAGAAAACAGATAAGAAAGGTCTGGAATAATTTTAGAAAGTATCTGTGGGTTTGTGGTTGTTGTTTTGATTTAACCTATATCTCTGTGCTCTGAGAGTCCTAAAAGTTCTTTTAGGGCTTAGAATAATCCACTTCAGTCCCTTGGCACATCTCAGGAGTTTTGGCTTTCCTCAGTATTCAAACTATTTTTCTCTCTGATCAGAGACCCATATAACCTGGCAAATTTTTTGTCCCAATGAAAACAAACCTMATTTTCTGCTCCAGATCCTCTACCCATAAAACAGTAGAAGTTTCTCCAGTTATGTGCTCCTTCCCTTGCTGGGCATCTAAAGCATCTCTTTAATTGCTTTTGGAGAGTTGTTTTATGCTGGATTTATAGCCTGACCTGTTGCCAAGGATTGCTGACAATTGGAGGAAGTGATACACTTCCATTACCTTGTTCTGGCAAAAATTCTTCCTCTGTGTTTCTCAAGAAGGCTCCCCTTTCTGTGACTACCTGATATTTGTGATTTGAGCTTCCACTCAAAAATACTCCACAATTTGGACTTGTCTGAGTCATTGTTCCATCAGCAGAGTACGTGAAAGAATAGTAGTACTCTTAGGAGTAATATTTATCCTCTAATTGTTCTTTTTGATGCTCCATATTTAWTCTCTGACCCCTGTGTTTGAATGCTGGGTAGTATCAGGTCATCAGGTTTTTGGATGATGGTTTTTATTTTTATTTACACAGAAAATCAGTTTTCTTTAAAAATGTGGATTTTGCTACTGTTTGTTTGTTTCACTGGTTACTCCTGCAAGCCTGCCTAAACTAGCACTCTACTACATGGGTACAGAGAGCTCTGTAGTATCAAAGCTCCTGAGTAGTTGATAGTGTTTGTAATGTACCAGAGCTTTACTCCTAACAGAGACTGGCACTTCCTACTAAAATGRAAGGTATTGGTGCCTTTGTGCTGCAGATGTTGCTTAGGAGATTTCTCCCTGTTTACCTCYAGGTTTGGGGTCACCTTTCAGCTGCCCCTTGATTTGCAGCAGGAATAAAACAGGGTGAAAAGWGCACCTGCTCTTTTGGATTATTGGAAGTTCTGCTTTTAGTGTGCCTGCAGTTCCTGTGGGYAGGAGGAATCTCTAATGTGGGGTGGCTTTAGAGGTATTAGTTTATTCCTTATTTTTATCTAGGGCCCTCAGAGGGGAGCATCTCCAATATTGCCTCAATTTTGTGATAAAACAGTCTGTTTGATTTTCCTTCATTGTGCATTTWTCCTTTAAAATGTGAAATGCTCCCAGGTGCAGTCTCTTTCCCTGAAATGCCATTGGAATTACATCAAAAAAATGCAACCCCCACTTTTACCCTGCTTATTTATATTAATGAAGGGAGAGAATAGGGAAAGACTAAACTGGACTGCTGTTTATTTTATTAAAAAATAAGCTATATTTTCTTAGTTACCCTCTGAAATTCACTGTACTGTGCAAAAATTGTCCTTCTGCTACTAAAAGTAGCATTTTTGTTAGGAGTTTGAAAATACWGMACAATGGYATAGTATCTGTAGCATTTTGATGGRTGTTTGAGAATTTTCTTGACWATTGAATTKTGTATGGTTCATTCCTTAAAAAAAAAATCTTGCTCTACAGTGGTAACCTGTTTTRGAAGATTAATATTGTGTTCTTTAGGTGTCTCCAGTCTACTCTGARAGGATGTGTGGGCTATGTGGAAATTACAATGGGAACCGAGGGGATGATTTTCTTACACCTTCTGGCATGGTGGAATCCCTTCTGGAAGACTTTGGAAACTCCTGGAAGCTCAAGGCAGACTGCCAGGACTTGTTAAAACAAGACAGTGACCCCTGCAATCTCAATCCTCATTTAGGTACTGACCTCTGTCCAAAATTAATGTGTGCAGCAAGTGGTGATCTTCCATTTCCATTAAAAAAAAAAAAAAGGAAAATAAAAAGAGAAGAGGCTAATGTTGCTTACAGCAAGGGTGGCTGTAATATATGTTTTTTAAAACCCAATCAACAACAGCAAAAAACCCAAACAAACAAACAACCCCACACACAGAGACTTGTGTTGATGCAGGCTTCCTAAGGAAATTTTAATACATTGTGAAAATTGAAAACAAAATTTAGTTTAATTTTGCAAATATAAAAAAAGCAGCAGAAAGCAAAGGACCTGTAAAAGGAATTGCATCTCTAGAAACAGAGCTAACAGAAAATAAAAGCATTGTTTTTCCTTGATTTGTTTTACTAGTGAGACATTATTCTTTCAGTAGAGCTCATGACATATGAGCTAYGGTGCTGTCAGGATCAGGTGCCTGCCTGATCCTGTTTTATTTTTGTGGGCTTTTTTTTTTTCTTCCTTTTATAAAAGGAAGAGAAAATGCTTACTGTGGSTCCTCTAGCTTTCCCTGAAAGCCACTCTGACTGATGGGTTCAGCGTGAGCGTGTCATTTTTCTCTTCTAGCCAAATAYGCTGAGGATTCCTGCTCAGTCCTGATGTCTCCTGCCTTTGAACCTTGTCACCATGAAGTCAGTCCCACTCCCTACGTGAAGAACTGCCGCTTTGATGTTTGCTCCTGCTCCAGTGGCAAGGATTGCCTGTGCTCTGCCGTTGCTAATTATGCAGCAGCCTGTGCCAGGAAGAGCATCCTGGTCCCCTGGAGACAACCYGACTTCTGCCGTAAGTGCTGTGCTGCTCACACCCACTTGTTTTCCTCATCCTGAAGGGGTTTTTCTGGCAATGCTGGATGAAACATCTAGAATCAGGTGCCAGGTCTCTCCCAGGTCAGTTGTCCTGCCTTTTTGCTGTTAAAAGCTGATGTTGCTGGGAAGGGATAGAGCAGCGTATTGGGATGTGGCTGGGAAGCATAACTGGAAAAACAGGGGATGTTCTGAAAATTTTAGGAGCATGGACAAGGAATATCTTAGAATGGTTTGGTTTGAAAGGGACCTTAACTATCATCTTGTTCCAAGCTTTCCTCCACACTGGTAAGGATGCAAAAGGTGTTTCCAGGGACTGCTCAGCACTGGGGGAGAGAAGCAGTGATCTGACACAGCTACACAGAACTTTTGCCTGGATTTCTATTCAGCTACTCACCTGGAAACTTTCTGAATGTCCCAGGGTAGGAATCTCCCAAGTGATTTGTGGTAATCCATGAGCTGCCTTTTTTTGAGGCCCAGACTTCCCATGTCCTGACCTCATCAGTGACTCCTGTCTTTAGCTGAATGTGAGGTTATGGAGGAAGCACAAAAGGGCAAGACAAACTTGTATCASAAGAGAATTTTGGCAGTCTTGTGGYACCACCCCTGCTCACAGCAGGGCTAAATTACTCAGATTGCCTGAGGTTTTGTCCAGACAAATTTTGAATATCTCCAAAAACAGAGGTACTGCAGCCTCTCCAACATCTCTCTCTTGTCCAGGGCAAGATTAATAGCCAAAACTGCCAAGAGGCTGGAGCAGAACAATCCAACACCTTTAATTTCTTTTATTTCTCTATTGAGTCAATGTGGTAGGAAAAAATCCATTGCCATGTAAATTTGATTGAGCACAGACATACTTTTCCCATAAATATTTGTGAAGCGAATGTTTTTCCATTTTCCTGAGCAACTTTGTTATTAAGGAAAGAAGACAATTGAAAAATTTGGGGGAAAGCATGTGTCCTTGGCAGCTCTCCAGATTTGTTCTGCTACTTCTTCCCAAGCAGAGGGTGGGAAAAACATTTATAAACTGAGTGTGTAGAAAGTGGAAAAGAGAGAAGTCTCTGGTAGGGTCTGCAAGGTCAGTAATTACAACTTCTGCAGGCTGGARAGTGCTGTGAATGAGAACAAACCCAATTTATATTAAGTTGCTGCATGGTTTTATAATATTTTACCTAGTTTATGTAAATGTTCAGATAGTGGAACAGTAATGTAATAAAAATCCTTTCAGAACTCTGCAGGTCTGGAGGCTGAAAGAAAGAGCAGCGATAATGCCCCATTGCTCTTTCTGTAATTGAACAAGTCAATTTTCACAATTAATCTTTAATAGTGCAGAGCTGCGTTTTCCTTTCTGTGCATTTCAGAGAGCTTTGTGCTCTCTCAAAGTGACGATTTCCCTGATTGCAGATCCATCAGCCCCCATTAAATAATCTTGGTGCCCTAGACATCTCCTGCCACATGAAGGAGAGCAATCCCTGTTTCTTAATGGGCTTGAGATGTGAATGTGCAGGTTGTGTAATTTGTGCTGATGGCCCAGTGCATTGAATGTGTGCTCTACCCCTACCTTCATCCCCAGGGATTCGGTTTCTTGGGAAATGACTTGACAGAGCCAGTTTGCTTGATTTGGAGTGGATGAGTGTCAGGGAGCAAAGTCATTAGTGTAGCACAGCATTTCTGCTGTGTGCCAAGCTATCAAGTGCTTTCAGCTCCCCTATCTTTGACRTTATTTTAGTTGCAGTTTGATTATTTAAGACCTGACTCATACCCCTGTAGCCCACCATGAATAAACACTGGAGCCAATCCCTYCAGGCTGCAAGGGAGGAGCAGACAGGCCACACTATGAAGGGCTGTGTCTCTTGTGCAGCTGCTTATAAAAAATTGGGTAAAACCCAGGCTGAATGGCCTGAGCCCAGAGAGTGGTGATGGAGTTAAACCCAGCTGGTGGCTGGAGGCCACACCTCAAATCCTGTGTCCAGTTCTGGGCCTGTCACTACAAGAAAGATGTTGAGCAGCTGGAGCATGTCCAGAGAAAGGGATGGAGCTGGGGAGGGTTCTGGAGCACAAATTTGATGAGGAGGAGCTGAGGGGGGGCTTAAGCCTGGAGTAAAAGAGGCTCAAGGGGGACCTTCTCTCTCTCTCCAACTCTGACAGGAGGGTGCAGCCWGGTGGGGATTRGGGTCTGCTCCCAGGGAACAAAGGACAAGAGGAGAGGAAATGACCTCAGGTTTCACCAGGGAGGTTCAGATTAGGTTTTATGYAAACATTCTTCATGGAAATTGTTATCAAGCASTGGCACAGACTGCCCAGAGGTGKTGTTGAGTCACCATGCCTGGAGGTGTTTAAAAGCCAGGTGGATGTGGTGCTTAGGGGCATGCTTTAGTAGTGGACTTGRCAGTGTGAGGTTAATRGCTGTATTCAGTTATCTTATGGTYTTTTCCAACCCAAATATTTCTRTGTTTAYTTGTTKCATGTRTATTGTTCTGTGGCATASASYAATCAGTCAACAGGTCCTTAGATCTTCCTTCAGAWTTTAGGACATGTTGCTAAGCCCATTATTTTCCTTAAAGTGGTAGTGCTGGGGCAGTTGGTAGCTTTGCATGCCTTCTGTAAGAGGATTTGTATAGGATAAATCCAAAAGTGCTGGAGTAGGGAATTAAGGACAGGCTCTGAGCAGCATTTGAGGATGGCTACAGTGCATGGTGAGCCTCAGCATGGTGGAGAAACTGTGATAAATCTAGCCCTGGCAAGATGCACCTTCAGCCAGAGGTGGCAACGTTTTCACCTTGTGTTACTTGAGGAACTGGTCATGGTTTGTCTCTTTTACTCTGATTTCAAAGCCTGCCCACAAAAGCTGCATGAGCTGTTTGATGCAAACACTTTTTTTCCAATGCTTTCCCGCTGTTTCTCATCTGATTCTTGGGATAAGCTGTGCTTCAGAGCACAATATTGAGCTATTTTGGTTTTATAGGAGCCATCCACAGGGACTAGATGCACATTGCCTTTTCCTCTCATTTTCATGTCAATAATGGGATGGTTTTTTTTTTTAGTGGCAGTGTATTACACAATGTACAGACAACAGGTGTCTCCCAGGTCAGTTGTCCTGCCTTTTTGCTGTTAAAAGCTGATGTTGCTGGGAAGGGATAGAGCAGCGTATTGGGATGTGGCACTGGGAAGCATAACTGGAAAAACAGGGGATGTCCTGAAAATTTTAGGAGATGCATGGGCAAGAAATATCTTAGAATGGTTTGGTTTGAAATGGACCTTAACTATCATCTTGTTCCAAGGGATACCTTCCACTAGACCAGCCCCTTTTTCCAAGTCCCTTTCAGCCTGTCCTTGAACACTTCCAGGGATGGGGCAGCCACAGCTTTTCTGGACCATCTCTGCCAGAGCCTCAGCATCTTCACAAGGACAAATTTCTTCCTAATATCCTATCTAAACTTGCTCTCTTTCAGTTTGAAGCTATTCCCACACATGAATTACAAAGCTTTATGTAAGAAAGGAATGTACTGCAAAGTYGTCCCTGTGGACAGGGAGTGTTACCACTCACTAGAAAGTAGGGCAGGATGTTGGGCTCAGTTATCCCATCCTTTTTTGAATCTTGAAACACATGAACAGATGTACCCATCTGAAATGTGCCAAACCAGTTCCATGTTGCCAGAGGTTCATGTGTAGCAAATAAAACTTTTGGCTGAGGCCTCATGGTTGTCCTTCTGGGATGTGCCTTTAGTGGTGAAAGTTATTTTTAAAATGGTCCGCAGCCCTGGGCTGTGCCTGTTCAGGGTTTKATTTACTGCAAAGATCAGGTTTATGTAAATTAGAAGCACATTTTTGTGAGTGGCTGCCAAAGACTCCTGTGACAGTGAATGGGCATCTTCTGCTCAGTCCAGAGTTAGGAAGCATTTGCTGTATTGATGAGCACACATTTCTTGGGCTGTGTTGTGACAGGTACATTAAGTGGTTTGGGCACAAGTCCTAGGGATATTTTTGGACTCTGGGATTATTTTGCTCTTAAGAAGTGTTCATGTCACCTTAGATGTTTCTGGGCCAGATTTTCAGTTTTAGGGTGTTACACTCCCATGTACAGGGCTGCAGGAGCCTCAAGAGAAGCTGGTGCAACCATGTCTCTTATCAGTAGGCAGGAATAATTCTTTATTGCAGAAGGGTTTTGTGAAGGTGACCACAAGCCACTGGTCAGCACAAAGGCCTTGCTTTGCTGCTCCAGCAAACAACTGGCTGAAGCTGCAGGCCCATCCTGTTATTCCMTGGCTGCCAGAGTCCCCAGGGATGTATGCCAGAAGAGAGCAGGGATTATCACATCATTCTGAAGTGATGACAAGAGGAAGGGCTTTCTCTGTAACCTTTGATCTTGGTTTTAGCAAGGTACAAATGTGCCAACTTTYGTTTGCAGCTGCTTCCCTGAACATCCTTTCTCATCACTTTACAACTGYTTGCTATGGAAGGTTGCTACAAACGACAGTGTAAATTCTGGTTTATCAGGAGGCCTGTTAAAATCAAACTCTTGATAAAACAAGCTCGTTTTTCTTGTCTTCTGCAATGTGTTGTCATAGCTGCCACCTAGTGCTGATGCTGATGTGTGCAGAGGTGAATGCCTCAAAATCGGCCCTGTACAAGTGGAAGTTTTATGAACTAAGAAACCAAAATTACTCCAATGGCTATAACTTGTCTCCATATAAAATAATTAATCATTAAAAAATCGTTACTATCAAGGTTTGGCTCCATGATTGCTAAATTACTTCATTATTTGCACCTGTTTCCATAGAAATCCCAGCATACCTCTGGGATGTRAGGCTGTAAAGCATTGCAGCACTCCTGTTTACCAAGGCAGAAAAGTACTTTTCTACTACTTTTCTACTTATTTTGACCAAATACTCCCTAAAGATATTGCAGAGGAAGAGAAGGGTGAATGTGTACATGACACTTGTAATGCTCCTAACACGTGGAATCATGGAATGGTTTGGGTTGGAAGGGACCTTACAGACCATGTCATTCCAACCTCCTTCCACGGGCAGGGACACTTTCCACTAGACTAGATTGTTCTAAGGGCCATTCAGTCTGTCCTGGGACACTTCCAGGGATGGAGCAGCCACAGCTTCTCTGGGGCAACCTGTGCCAGGGCCTCAGCACCCTCACAGGGAAGAATTTCTTCCCAATATCCAATCTAAACCCACTTTCTGTTAGTTTGAAGCCATTCTCTGTGGCTCTGTTACTCCAGGCCCGTGTAAATAGTCTCTCTTCATCTTTTTGTGGGTTCCCTTCAGGTGCTGGAGAGCTTAATTTACATTATCCWGACTGTGATGCAGATAATAACAGAGGTTGGACAGAGCTTGTGTTTCATGTTCTGGGTGAAAGTTTGTGGCTGGATTTCCATACACAGTGCAGTGTAGTCCAGTCCTGACCTTTATTGGGAACTTCCTTTAGTAAGGTTTTGTTTGTGTGTATATATAAGCAGTGCCTTAGGCTGCACCAGTGCTACAGTTCAGGAGGGATGGTGTAACAACATTGACAAGTAAATTGAGCAAATACCTTTTAATCCCAAACYTCCCAGTCTGTTTTAGGCAGCTCTCCCTCTAGCTGGATGTGGATCAAATGCTCTTCTCCCTCATGTGTTCCCCCAGCAATGGCCTGTCCTGAAGGGCAGGTGTACCAGCAGTGTGGGACGCCGTGCAACCAGACGTGCCGGTCCCTGTCCTACCCGGAGGAGCAGGACTGTGAGCAGCTCTGCCTGGAGGGGTGCTTCTGCCCCCCTGGGCARTACCTGGACGAGCACCAGCAGTGTGTGCCCAAGTCCCAGTGCTCCTGTTACTACGATGGGGAGATCTTCCAGCCAGAGGATGTCTTCTCAGACCACTACTCCATGTGGTAAGTGCGCTGYTTGTGACCCTTCCCTACACACGTCACTCCGATTTTTGGATGGCTCGAGTTGTTAAATGGGCCAGTTCCTGTGCATCTGCTGAAACTAGTCAAAGAAAAGGCAAGATTTTGCCTCCAACAAGAAAAATGGTGAGTTTTGCTGTTGTATCTCTCTCCATTTAATTTCAAATCCCACTTTACTCAGAATTACTCAGGATTAAGCCCTATTCTATGAACAATTCCTGCCACTTTGAAATGGAGCTTAATTACTGACAATAGCTACTTTGTGGGCTTTTAAAATGTCACTTTAATGTACTGTGCTACGCTTCTTAACTGTTAAAACCTAATTACCTCTTGTCAAAGATACAAGTATTAAAAAACATTTCTAATTGTTAAATTGAATAGCAGTACACTTGGAGCGGGAATGTAATTGCTGGGCAGGCCCAGTTTTGGGAACAGTGTGTTCTTCTTTTCCTCTCCACCACAAAAATCCCAAGTTTCAGGAACTAGGTGGTCCCTTACCTCTTTCCTCAGCAAAGCTGGCTATTGTCTTGCCTAGCTTTATCCCTGTGCAGCTGCACTGGATCCAGCAGGACAGGGCCAGCAGGCAGCTGGGTTGCCATGCCTCTGTATCCCATCAACTCCCTCAAGGAAAGTTTGCCTTTAATGTTATAGACACCATGGATGGAGAACAGCAGCTCAGCCCCACTGAGGTGTAGTTTTGTATTCTGACAAGTTCCCTGTTGAGTGAAAATCAGTGTGAGTGAAAGCTAAATGCTGTTCCATTAATTAAAAGCTCTGTTTGTTTCTCTTAGCTATTGTGAGAATGGATTCATGCACTGCAGTACAAACAGAGCTCCTGGTGCCTTCCTGGCTGATGTTTTTGCTGATGAGAGGCCATCTCCCAGAAGTTAGTATGCCTTAARAAGTTACTATTTTATTTTGATTCTTTTTCTCTCTTCAGTCTCTTGGTAGTGTAAATTGAAGAAGAAATTCCAGAGGTTGCAACAGCTGTGATATCGTGATATTTTTTTAATGGGATAGAAATAAAAGGGATGTGTGGGAGGGTGCAGGGCTCACTGAATCTCACCTCTCAAAATTATAATTACAATTAGCCAGTGCAGTCTCTTGAGCTGAAAAGGTTAAAGGATGCCTTGGCAGTGATCTGAGGTCCCCAGTTGCTRTTTGAGGATCACAAGACATCAGTAACTGATGAGTTTATACCTTCTGCTTCTCATTAGTGGGATGAAAACTCTTTTCTGGTGCAAATGAGGCTTTTAGTGGCCTGAAGGTTCCAGTGCTGCCAGGTTCCAGTGTGCCTTCCAGCAATCAGGAATCTCCATGGAACCTTCTGGAGACTGACAGCTGCCACATTTCCCATCAGTGGACAGGTTTCTCAAACATTTGACTGAAGGCTGTGAGGGATGCATTGGAGCACTTCTAGCATCTCACTGGGGTTTGCAGCTTTGGAGAAGGGCCAGCAGTGCTCTGGGATCTTTTGGGGTATCCCGCTGATGTATGGATGGAGCTTATGGGATTGTCATGGGATAGAGGGTTTGAGACTGGGTGTATCTCAGAGGGGACAGGGCTAGTGGGACTTGGGGGAGCCAGGAGTTGGACTTGGTGATCCTTGTGGGTGCCTTCCAGCTCAGGATAACCTGTGATCCCTRTGGGAACACCAGTAGAGCCAAACACGGTGTCTCCCATGGCACAGTGACAAAAAACACCTGTACGTGGGGTCTTGAGGAGATTTATGGTTGATATTTGCCAGTGCCTTAGAGACAAAGGGTTTGTCTTTGCACCTTCTCAGGATAAACCACCTTCTAGAGGAAAACACTGTAAACGTCTCTGTAGGTACAGGGCAGTGACCTGCCCCATGTTGCTTGCTAAGATAACAGTGACAGTGTCACTGGTCGGGTCACCTGTTCTTCAGGTGAGGCCTTCCAGGTGAATATCTCACCAAACTCTTCCCTTAATGCTCTTCAGACATAATTTTCCTGAAAACAGGATGTCAAGACTTAAAAAACTTCAGAGAGTCATATGGCTAGTACCACTTGAAATAATATCCTGGAGTTTTTTTGGGATATTCAGATSCTGAAGTCTCAAAGAGTTTGTTTTGAAGCTCAGGACACTGTTATTTAGTCACCAATGTAGTTTTGTTCAGTGTGGGGAATAATAATAATCATATGATGCTGTTGTTTCCCAGAATACCAATTTTCTGCTAACTTTGTACAGTGCCTAGAGGTGTTTGCATAGCCCCACTGCAGTCTGGAATTGCACTTTTATGTTCAGTGCAGCTTTTTTGTTTTAGTATTAAATACCTGATTTCATGATAGCCTAACTGAGTTCACTCCAGGGGAAATAGGGACTGTTTTCTTTGCCACGTCATGTGTAGTTGCTCCAGGCTATATTCTAAATTAGTTTTCTAATCAAACTGTTGACCCGCCGCTTAGAAAAATACTTTGCCAACAATATTTGAGTTCTAATTGTAGTTTTTGTAAACTTTTTTTTTTTTAAGTAAAAAGAAGCTTGACGTGCAGATTCCCCATGGAAAAAATTATCTGTCCTGCCAACAACCCAAGAGCAGAAGGAGTGGAATGTACCAAGACCTGCCAGAACTATGACCTGGAGTGCATCAGCCATGGCTGCATATCTGGATGCCTCTGTCCAAAAGGGATGGTAAGCAKGTTTCAATGCAGCAGCAAAAAGCATGTCCTCTTTGCTTTCTGGCCTTCATTCTCTCCTACCAACAGCCTTCTTGCAGCTTGGGAATAAGTGGTTGTGAAGTTTTGACTGTCAAGTTGTGGCTGACTTAATATGCGTATTAGTATATCTGCATTGAAGATGAACGTTAGCTTATTAAAATAATTATTAATCAAAATTCCAAAGCCTCCTTTGAAGACCAGTTTGTCTWCCTTCAGCTCTGCTCCTAAACCCCTCCTCAGTCTTGCTGAACTTTCTCAGTCAGAGGGACAGAAGYACACCCATATTCAGGCTGATCAGATGGATGGAGCACCTCTCCGCCAAAAAAAGGCTGAGGGAATTGGGATTGCTCAGCCTGGCAAAGAGAAAGCTTTGGGGGTGACCTCCTTTGTGGCCTTGCAGTGCCTGGAGGAAGCCCACAGGAAAGATGGAGAGAGACTCTTGACAAGGGCCTGGAGTGAGAGGACAAGGGGGAATGGCTTCACACTGGCAGAGGGAAGGTTTAAATTGGAAATTAAGAATAAAGTATTCCCTGTGAAAGTGGTGAGGCCCTGGCACAGGTTTCCCAGAGCAGCTGTGGCTGCCCCATCCCTGGAAGTGTTCCAGGCCAGKTTGGACAGGGCTCTGAGCAACCTGGGATAGTGGAAGGTGTCCCTGCCTGTGGCAGGGGTGTGGAACAGGGTGATCTTTAGGGTCAACCCATTCTAGGATTCTCTGATCCTAGCCACCCTTCCTGCTGATACTGGTTTCTCCTTGTCAAGTCTCCATCACTCCAGCTGCCTTCCTGTTAGTTGTACCAAGCTGAAGGTTCCCTGTGAGAAGGAATGTGGGATGTGAAACCTGCTAAGATGATGGCAGAGTGTGTCTTGGAGTTGCAGGTGTTATATTAAGCACACTTCTTTTTTTTTTTTACTGAAAAGAGGCTTTCTGGGGTCCAGGGTTATTCCCACTGCAACCCTCAAACTTAGTCATTAGTTTAAGTGTTTTCTACCCTCAGATTCCTTCAATTATCTTACTAGAAAAACAGCTCCTCCCAAATTCTCATTATGCAGTAATTTCTAACAATAATAGAAACATGTATTTTGAACATTGCTACTAAATGTTGCTGGTACACAAACACACATTTTTGTAAATAGATCCTACTCCAGAATAAAATGCCCACTCTAGGCAAAAGCTTTGGCTTGTGAAATATTTTGGAGGTGAAAAAGAACATCTGAAGTAATCCATAAATTTTTGCTACAATTTTAAAAATAAGTGTTGCTTTTTTTTACATTTCAGTGTGTAAATGTCTGTCCCTTAAGTGAAAAATATTCCTAAATCCTAGCAAATTAAGAGAACTTTGAGAAGCTTGTGTACTTGTAAAGTTCCAAGAGCTCCAAGGTGAACAGATTTTTCTTTGCATCTAACATTCATACCTCTGATTCAGTGAAGATTTTCTGGTTCAGTTCTGAGACATGGTAATAGTTCACTTTTGACATAATTGTGAAAAGCAAATTATGATAACTACTCCACAGGAAAAAAAACTCAACCCCCATAATAATTAACCTTTCTGTTTGGTACAGTATTTAATATTCTTTTTCAGTAAGTMAGAACACACAATTGTTTCATAAAATTGTTGCCACCAGAGCAGTCTTTGGCCTTTTGGAATTGGGAATTCCAGCTGATTTTGCAGTGATGTGAAACACATCCCCTGAGCTTAACAAGGTGGTTTGTCAGGTTTTGGATTGAAGTATTAGGCTCAGTATTAAAAAGAAAAATAAAAAAATTGGTAAATAAATTCTSTGTCCACTAGATGACAGTGTAGTTTAATCTTCACTTAGCTCAGCCTGGAATTGTTCTCATTGGCTTCCCTTCTGGCAGAGAGTAAAAATCATGAGATGCACCAAAGCCACCATGCGAGAAGCCCATGTAGAGATGATCTTGTAACCACTGCCATGCCAAGTCAGGGTGAAGCCCAGTCCCTGTTYAGGTGTGTCCTGTTTGCCCTGTGTTTGATTCCTGGCTCCACAGGAGCTGCCAGCCTGTTCTCAAAGAGCACTTTCCTCATCCTCACTCAATGGGATGAGATTTGGGAGGGCTTTTTTCCTCATTTCTGTGCTCTGCAGTGAGACTTTGTGCTCCCCTGCTAGAGAAGGATTTGGGATTGTGACTRGGATCTCCTTCCTTTTCTAACAGAGAGACAAAGCTCAACAAASTAAAGTCAAAGTCAGTGTTTCCCAGGCTTATACAACAGAGGTGAGCAATAAAGGGACTGGAAAAAGGAATTACCATTTTACTGGTCAGTGTCCCTTATTGGTGATCTGTAATCCTGCCTAATTTACAAGCACTCAGAGGTGAGCTGCTGTTTGCAGGAAGGTCTGTGGGAAGTAACAGATTACTCAGCATGGGTTCCCATAAATATTTGCACATATTATCATGCTGGAAGAAACTGTGCCTTCATACTTTTGTGGTACAGTAGCATATGAAAGTTATTAATGCTCACAGATAACTTATTAGTTTGAAGACATAACCTAATTTCATTCAACTGAAAAAGAAGTTTCCTAATTCATCTTGACTTGGTATTTTACACTGTTTTGATTTATAGCAAATACAAATGTTCAATATGCCATAAAAATAATTCTTCTCTCTTTGATCATCTGGAAGGTGGGAAATTCTCCATACTTGTCACCCTTTTGCACAGCAGAAAARAGAAATCATAACATGTGTGCAGAAGTGTGGGGGAAAATATGCTTTCTCAGATTAGTTTACTGCACTTTGGTTTTTCCCATTGGAAAATATTAATAAATATACAGATGGAGTGTTAACCACCTTTTTGGGGAAAGAGAGAAGCAGAACAATCAGARAGCACAAAAATCCAGACACTCCAAAAGGAGGAAGTTAGTTTCTTTCTGTTCCCAACAACTGACACAAAATTAAGGTTTAGAATTTAAATGAAAATATTTTATTGCATTCTGACTGCTGAAATAAAATTATTTCTGAAACTTTGATACATTAATAGAAAAAGGAAAAAAAAATACAAACCCTAAACATCCTAACCAGGAAGGTTTGGAAGGTTTTTTTTCTTGCTAACTGTTTTTGACTGAAGCGTGTTCAGTGCCCCACCACTCTCTGGGGGAAGAAAATTTCCTAAAATCCACCCTGACCCTCCCCTGACACAGCTCCAGCCATTCCCTGTTCCTGTCCCAGGTCACACTGAGCAGAGCTCAGTTCCTGCCCCTCCTCTTCCCCAGGTGAGGAAGCTGCAGAACTGCTGTGAGCTCTGACCTCAGTCTGCTCTTCTCCAGCTGAACAGAACAAGTGGCATCAGCTGCTTCTCATGTGGCTTCCCCTCCAGGCCCTTCACCCTCTTTGTGGCCTCCTTTGAACACTCTCTAACAGCTTTAGATTTTTATATTGTGGTGCCCAAAATTGCCCCCAGGACTCAGGGTGATGTTGCACCAGTNCTCAGTTTGCTCTTCTCCAGCTGAACAGACCAAGTGACATCAGCTACTTCTCATGTGGCTTCACCTCCAGGCCCTTCACCATCTTTGTGGCCTCCTTTGGACACTCTCTAACAGCTTTAGATTTTTATATTGTGGTGCCCAAAATTGCCCCCAGGACTCAGGGTGATGTTGCACCAGTTCAGTGCAGAGCAGGACAATCACTTCCTATGAGTTTGGGTAAGGAGAATCCTAAAGGCTCTGAAACCTGTAATATTGTCCTTCCTTTTGCAAGATTTTTCAAGGTTTAGCAATTAATAAGACAGAGCAAGGAAATGAAGGACATTTCTGTTTGATCCTCAAGTAATGGGAGAGCTGGTAGTCAACCACTTGTAATTCCATGGATGCAAGAGCATCATCCTAAGGGCATTTAATGGTGCAAACAGCTGATGTTTTCATTACAAACCTGTCTTTTTGTGTGGTTGCCTCCCCAGTGCTGCTGCCTCCTGTCATCTCARGCACTCAGGACTGCTAAATCTCCTGTATTAACTGCAGTCTGTTGATGGATTGAGAGACTTCCAGAGAAAATCCAGCTGCTTGTGAATAGTGCTCCTGGCCCTGTAGTGTAGCACCACATGGTCCTTTGTAGTGCAGCATGGCAGCAGGCTGCCAGATGTGCCCCAGATTTTGGATGGGTGTTAATAGGCCCARTAGATTGTGTGTTACTGTTAACAAAATCATAATTTTTGAGTTTTGCAGGAAAAAAAATGATCATTCTTCTGGTCAAAATCCACTTTGGGTTTTTGTGTCCTGCTTGCTGAATCCCACCCACCCACTCTGTCAGTGTTCAAGACACGGTGCTCTTCCCTCTTTGTTGGTGGTTTTAGAGCTGCTGTGCTGGTTGTGATAAAAATACTAATACCAATCTGTATCAGTTTTTAGGGAGCAAGGAGAAGAGGTTCTAATTCTTTTTTTASTAACCAGATGTCTAATCCCTAATTTTGTATCCAGAGGCAAGCCCTCAAGTGTATTGTGAACTGTGTTGCTGAACACTCTGCAAAAATTCAGAAATGTAGCCACGAGTGTGAGGTCATACTCCTGCTTTTTTTTCTAAATGCCACCAGGAAGGAAGGAAAGAAGGCACTAAACTCTTCTTTCTGGTCTTCTCTGGACTCTCTCACAGTCCTTTGTAAAGGTGAGGGCTGTAGCTCCATTATCTAGAAAAGCATCTCTTTGTTTCCCATCTTGCTTCTATTGAGGTGATTTTATTTGGCATAATGTAGCTCTCCATAAGACAGAGCACATGGAGCTGCATATGTAGGAAGGGTCTCTGGGCTGTGAAATCTTTTCTATGAGTTGTTCCATGTGGCRGTTCTAGGTCCCCACAGGAAAAGGCAAAGCTGTTCTTCTTTATTAACCTGGCGTTCACACKACATTGATCTCATTGGCCCATATTTAATGGTGAAAAAGAAACTATTTTAATGATTTTGTGGAAAGAGTTTAAAATGGGAAGGTGATATTTTGTGACTTTTGAACGAGAAGAAGGGGAAGGGCTCTCTATTTAGGTATTCCATGCAMCAAGAGCCAAACCTATCTTGGCTTTGCCAGAACTGCTATTGAGTGAAAAGTCAGCATAGCCAGCTTGGGTTATGTTTGATTCTCTAAAACTGGGGGTCTTCAAGGTAGAAAGTAATCACAGAAAAAGAAAACAGGAAAGGAATGGAAAAACTGAATAATCTAAAGGCAGTACTTGTTTTTTTTTTTGGTTGTAGTTTTTTGGTTTGTTTTTGGTGTTTTTAAGTGGGACAAATGATTTGTTGTTGTACTAAGAGAAACTCAGATCAGAAGGGTGAAATTGAAAATATGGATGGAACATAATGTTCTATTTCCCAGTGACAGGGCCTGCTGCAGAGAGAGCAGAATAATACCTCAAGTGGACTGATATTTATCCTGCCTTCCAGGAGATAAATAAGGATTTGAAAGAAAATGAGTGATTACTGCAATTTTCAGAGGAGAGTTGATAGAGGATTGGCTTTGTTAAGGGGCTGTTGTCTGTGACAACAGAACCTGCATTTGCACGTGGGTGGGTCAGGTGTGGTGGCTTCTGGTCTCCTTGATGTTCCTATTTCCATTTTTAGTCCATCTGGGYCCTTTGTCTGCTTTTCTTTTCCAATTTGTTGTGTGTCAGAAGCTAATCACCTTCTCTCCATACTCAAGTTAGCCAGGTTCATTGCATCTGGGACTTTCTCATTGTGATATTCTTCTATAATGTCATCTGTTCTCCCAGCAGCTTGAGATGGTGGGGCCAAGCTGTGATTTATGTACCCATAAGACTCTGATTTATGCCCCTACAGCTCTATTTATGTTAATGGCTWAAAGTACTACTGTACCTTTCTTACCTTGGATAGCCTTCATCCTTTCTTTTATTCCTTTCAGCCTTGCTTTTATTTTTCATCCACGCATTCTGTGCTTGCTCCTGGCTGCTTGCTCAGCCTGCGCATGGCCATGTACCAAAAGCCCCACCAAAARTGGTGACAAACTGTGTGTTCCGCTTAGGTGCGACATGAGAACAGGTGTGTTGCTCCGGAGAGGTGCCCGTGCTTCCACAATGGAAGAGAATATTCCAAGGGAGAAGCTGTGACTAAGGACTGCAACACCTGGTGAGCCACTGGAAGGGTGATTTTTCTCTTTAGGGGGCCTGCTGTGTTTCTGATAACACCAAATATTGTTTGTTTAACTGATTTCTTTTATAGAAAGCCAGTTTTTGCAGTGCAGTAATTGCACAGACACCACATTCCCTTTGCATGTTGCATAAATCTGATAAATTTCCTTGAAATGTCTGGCAACCTCTGCCTCGTGCCCTACAAATAGTTATCTGTGCAACTCCTCTGTAGGCACTAGACAGTGGATTTTGCAACACAAGGTAACAATTTGGGACCTACATGCTTTGGGATGGGAGGAGTGGAGCCTGGGCTTTGTCACTTAAGCTTTGCTGTTGTGTTTCCCTTTTTGTTGGCTGTCTGAGGCCCTTCAAATCTGCCCTTTTCAGCCAGAAGGGGTGGGATGCACCAGCTATAAAGTGATAGGAGCTCTTCAGGCAAAYGATAAAGAATTAGGAAGAGACAGGGTCTACCTCTTACATCTCAAAATAGTGATCTGTCCATTGGCATATTAAAAAAGATGAAAATAGATGGAACACTGGCACTTTCTTAGAAGAAAAGAATGAGTTCTCCGTGTCTTTCACCRTTATCCTTCTTGGTTGCTAGAAAAGGATTTATAGGTCCAAAGTGGAGTTCTGGGCTCAGTTTGCATGGAGGGAAGCCCTCAGCACAGCCTTTGGTAAAGTACAGTGGGCCCCTTTTGGCTTCTCCTGCACAGCACATGGGGTGCTTTGTTTTACGTGTGTGTGAGGGGAACGGTGGCTCTTTCCTGCAGAGCTCCAAGAGTCCAGGGTGTAGGACATTGAGTCACCAGCAGTGTGAAAATTCTGGGGGTTTTCTGAACTCAGACTTGATAATCTGTTATGCATTCTACCCTAAATGTCCTTGCCCAGCTTTGTGGCAGCCCCAGGGGCAATGTTTGTCATCCTCTGTATAACTGGGTGAAGTTGGGTTAGAGAATCAGTGCCACTGCAGGGTCCAAGGCTTGATTTTTGTTTGGTACACTGCTCTTTGAATAACAGTGATTTCAGCTTTTGTATTTTTTAACTCACGGGACTGCTCCTAAGCAGCAGAAGTTAGCCTTGGATGAAGGTTTTACACAGAAATATTGACCTCCTAGTGTTTTATTTCATTTCTTTCCTTTGCAACTACATATAACTCAGTGAATCCATGTACTGTAATTAAACCTGGGAAAAAATAGGCTTGAAAGGGAAAAAGATGGAGGAAAAATTGATGTTTTTGTCTAGATACATATTATATAACTTACTTACATTGCATTTAGCTAAAAGTAACTCAGCTGAAAAACAGGCACCATGCAAATTTTAYTGAAACAAGAAGAATACAGTGTGAAGCTCTGCAAGGTTAAATTTGCAAGAATCCTCACAATAACCATAATCAGGTTTTTATTTTCAATTATTTTTATAATCTTTTATCTTAAAGTAGTCATAATCGTTCTTGTGACTGCCCCCTTAATTCTGGTAATAGCATTGTAAAATATATTTCCTCAAAGACATACRATTTCCTTCAATATCAGAGGAAATATTAGAAATCGGGCTTTTTCTCACCGATAAAAAGTTGTCCCTCAAATTTTAGGTGTTTTTGTGAATGTGAAAGCAAAATTGGAAATGAGGTCCCTTCAAAAATGTCACTAGGGCTTATTTGAACTATGTGACTTCGAAAAGTTTCCTGATAGTTCTCAGCAAATATCAAGTCAAATGTCATTTAGAAAGTGATATAGGAAATTACTATTGCTTTGAGAATTAATAAGGATTATTAATTCTGCGTTTCAGAGGTCGAGATCTTCCTTTCCTTTTGTTTTTGCTTTTTGCACTGCTGTTGCAGGAGTTCTCATTCTCACTTGTTCTTAGCCAGATGTGAACACCTGCAAAGGCAATATATGAGCCAGAGGTGTCAGATTTGGCGTTTACATCCGACTTGACATATGGGAGACCCTAATTCTGAGCAATGGAATGTCTCCAAGCCTCAGCCAGTGGCAAACCTTCTGTTATGCAACGTATTGGGAATTCATTGTGGAGCTCAATGAAAATTATGGAGTCACACTTGTGCAGCAGTGCACAGCAGGAATTTGCTAATCTGAATTTAACCACCCCTTATAATCTGTCCATGCACATATTCACAAAACCTTGCTCTTGTCTAACTGTTAGCAGAGAATTCGTAGAGGAGAAGGGGGCAAGGGGTTTCGTGTTACTGAAAATTTCATTCTGTGAAGAAAATGTCTTGCACAATATTTGTTATGATGTGAAATGTTACCAAGATCAAATAACATCTATGCTCAGGTTAAGGCATTATTAGAGAACTCAGTTCAGTGCCCAGTTTTTTCTTTGGGCAGCAATTTGATCTTGGGAAAGTACTTCAAGTTTTTTATCCCTGAGTTTTTATGTCTGTAAAGCATGGATAGAATTCCTCTTTCCCTGCCCTCACCGAGCTTGCTTAGAAAATTCCTGGGGCAGTGATGATGTCCATGTGCATTCATGGAGCGTTTAGTGGATGAATGTTTTGTCATCCTCCAGCAAATTACTGCTTATTAATTCTTACATGATTATTATTAGATACAATGTCAAATGGTATTCTGACTCTCCACTGGTTTTGTGTTTTATTTTATTTGCTCAGTTTTTTGCTAGTTAGCAAATCAATTTATTTCACTGATCAAAAGCTTGTGGATGTCAAGAGTAAGTTTTTCTTTAATATTTGTAGCTTCTGTAGCAAGGTTGTGGTCCTCTGGAATACCTCTGGAAAAGGGCAAGAGTGGTGTATGCTCTGTTTTGCTGAAAGAGTACTTGGAGCAGAGCAGCATATCCTAAATAAAATTCTAGTACAAAAGAATATTCCAGCAGACTCTCTCCTGACATATTTTTTAACAGGGAAATTCAAACTACACAGAGTACTACACAAAGCTTGTAAGAAACAGAGAAGCACATCCCTTATTCATTTAATCTTAATGCATTATTTGGATTTATGCATCCACTGCTAACATATGCTGATTTATGTTAATGAGAGAGCCTCTCATCTGGTGGTAGAGAGCTCCTGGAGGCAGAGACTGTGGCACTTTCACTTTGCCTAAAGCACTTTGCATTCTCTTGCTTGTTATTTACATTGAGATAAGGACAACTGTCACAGCCTGCTTTTCTCTGTTACAGCGTGTGCCAGGGCAGGAAGTGGGAGTGCACCAAAAATCTGTGTGATGGCACCTGCACTGTTATTGGTACAGCTCATTACTTGACATTTGATGGAYTGAAATACAAGTTTCCAGGAAACTGCCAGTATGTCTTAGCTCAGGTAAGAGCATACCAAATGCTAAAGCTATATATCCTATTGACCATAGGTTACACAGTGTTGTTTGAGGCTTCGTTTTTCTCTGTGTTTTTCCCTGTACATGTTTTTCAAATACTCTGCATTACTGACTTGTTTCTTTTCCTATCYGATAGGATTTCTGCAAGGGTGACTCTGGAACATTCCGGATACTCATTTCCAATGAAGGCTGTGGCTTCTCTGGAGAAAAGTGCACCAAAAGGGTTATCATTGTGTATGAAGGAGGGGAAATAGAGCTGTTTAATGGAAATGTATGTACTCTTTCTTTTCTCTTTCCTTCCTATTTTCTTGGGAAAAGAATTTCAGATTGTTCAGTAAGCTGAGGCGTGAATGACCTTGCACTCAGGGGTTCTTGATCATAAAATGAACAGATTAACAGGATTATATTTATCCATTTTGCTTCCAGAGGTATAATACTGTTTTGGTATTTCTGCTTGATGCCAATCAGTTTGTCTCAGATAATCAYAGAATGGTTTGGGTTGGAAGGGACCTGAAAGATTACCCAGTGCTACTCCCCTGCCATGGCCAGGGACACCCTCCACTATCCCAGGTTGCTCAGGGCACCATCTAGTCTGGCCTGGAACACTTCCAGGGATTGGGCTGTCACAGCTTCTCTGGGCAACCTTTGCCATGGCCTCTGCACCCTCACACAGAAGAATTTCTTCCCAATATCCAATCTAACCCTGCTCTCTGTCAGTGTGAAGCCATTCCCCCTTGTCCCACTCAAGACCCTTGTAAAGAGTTTCTCTCCAGCTTTTTTTGTAGCCTGTTTAGCTACTGGAAGGCTGGAATAAGATCTCCCTGGAGCCTTCTTTTCTTCTCTTCAGGCTGAACAATTCCTGCTTTTTCAGTGTTTTCACAACAGAGGTGCTTCWGCCCTCTGATCATCTTGSKGGCCTCTGGAATTATTCCAACAAGTCCACCTCCTTCATATATTGGGTGCCCCAGACCCTTTCTAAACATGGTTTGTAAAAGCTTATTTCCAGCAACTTGAAGTGCAAGGAAGGGCTAAGAAATGACTGACCTGTGGCTAGTAAAACATCAGAGCTAATTTAGCAATCTGAAGGACTGAGCACAACACACAAAAAACAGAGTCACTGCTCAAACAAGTTGATACTGAAATGTCAGCTGTGCTTTGCCCTGTTAAATTGCTGGATGGAATATCCACCTGACTSTGTTCTTCTTCTTCCTCCCTTTTGCTACTAAAAACATGGAAGAATTGACCAAGAATTGCTTCCACCTCCTATGTCCTTTCCCAGCAGGAAATGAGCATTCTAGAGGGCAGAGTTCAKCCCTTTGCCTTGAGCACTGTAACAATTTGTGCTGCCTGTGAGCTCAACCATTGCAGAGCTGCAGTGGTTTATTGTTTCAGTCACTGCTTTTTCAGAAGCCCTGTGCTCTSAGCTGGCATCTGGACCAGAGATTTGCAAGAATGTTCCCAGTGAAACGTGAAACCACTCCACATTTGCCTTGTTTTGGGTTAACAAAGCTGTACCAGGTTTGGAGTTGCCTGCCAATTGCCACTGAGCCTTGGCAGGAACACAAAAAGATGACCTTTATCAAAGGTGTCTGTGCAGTGCACCTTGACAGCATAGGATCCATGCAGGCTTTTGGGTGCTGCAGGAATGTGTATGAGACATATTGGCTGTCCAATTCTTTATTTCTACTGCTAAAGAATCCCCAGATTGGGTGAGGGTGAAGAGCAGTGAAGGGATCATTCCACTGAGCTGGGATTTGTCTGAATGCTTCTTTAGGTGACAGATTTTCAGAAAAGCTGTGATTCCATTTGGATGTGTAAGAAAGGGCCAGCAGAAAACAGCAGGTGATTTAGGCATCCAGCAGCTCCAGCATCAGAGGGTGTTTGGTTCCTGAGAGAGCCTGTCCTTGTAAGACTTAGGTCAGTATGACAGCAGTCCACATGACCCTGAGTGAATTTTTAGTCATCTTTTCAGAGAGTTTAAGGCTCATTGTAATAAAGGTTTGCTTAGAAATAACAAAAACCAAGAGAGGCATTAAGGAAAACCAACTGATATGGTGACTCCTAGGCAAATTCTTATTCAGTGATGACTTTCTACACTTTTTCTACAAGAATCCTTAGAAGCAAGGTGAAAATTCTTTTGGCCATTAAAATGTTTCCAATTAACATTGGTTTAAGGTGATATGTTTTGAGAGCAGCTTTTACTGCTGCTGGTAAATGGGGATTTAATTGACATGTTGTAATTCTGGCTGACATTGGGAAGAAAAAAAGATTTTTGCTTTTCTGAAACAAATCTGCAAGTTTGCAAGGTCAAAAGTTTATGACTTCATGATTGGGCAGAAAGCCTCCATAAACAGAAAAATTCTGTAATATAGGTCAACCTCCCAGCTCAACTTTGTCCTMTTCTGTTTTTTGGAACCCTCTGAATTTGGAAAGACAAAGACTGTTCTAGAATTTTAAGTGGTCAAGTGACTATACTGTGTAATAGTAATGTGTTAGGCATAGGARAAAGTAAAAAAGCTTTCAGTACCTAAAATATCTTTTAATATCTTCCCTAAAGACATTGCAGAACTTCTTTAGGAAATCCATGGAAGATGTAAACTGTTTTATCTGAATAAATGTTTCTGTGATAACTCAGAGATTAAAAGATTTGAATTATGGTGCTGAGCTTTTACTGAATTGAGCAAGAAAGAATAGTGGGATAAGGAAATATTTTGCCCTCTAAGTAGGGGAGTGGGTAAATGGTTTCTGGGCTCTTCTTTCTCTTTTACATTAATTACTRTTTTTACTGATTGAAAGTTTTCATCTGCCTCTTCCAGAACGAAGCAGTTAATGCATTAATGGTGCTTAAAGTAACAGCCRTGCCAGACTTTTCTTTCCAAATGTGGTTAATATTCCTGTTAGAGTTCCCATTGAAATGGGATTGTGGTGTGAAAGACAGCATTTTAAATTAATCTCCTAAATTCTTAGTAGCTGGAGGCAGTGAATTTGCAGTCAGATGGAAAAAGAGGCACACAGGGGAAGGGAAAGTGATGGAAAAAAGGGATAGACACTGAGAGGAGTCTCTCTGGATTTTTTCTGTTGGTGTAGTTGGTTGGGAAGAAAGTCCTTCTTGACTCCAGAACAAGACTGGGCTYTCAGAGGCCACTGATATGTGTGGTTCTCCCAGTTCTCATTACATTAGAACCAGAAGGACAGAGTTGTTGTTTCCTAAAAAGCTGAAATAAAAAAAAAAAAGCCCAAACCAACATCTAATTATTCAGTGAACCAGTGACCGATACTAAACTGGYAATTAATTGAGCATACCCTGCCTTTATCAGCCCTGCTTCATTCTTTGGCATCTGTGTCTTATACCCTGGGACCACATTCAAAGACTTTGGAAATGGGATGAGATTGAAACACTGTACTTGTACCCCAAATTTCTGGTTTTCTCTGGAGCATCTGGATAGTATGTGGAAACTCTCTGGAGGACAGCAYGATTGGAGGCACCTGTTAATGTGTCCCACTGGGAAAATCACCTACCTTAAATAATARTTAGAGATGCAGCTGATAGCTTAATGTGTTTCTCTCATTCAGGTAAATATCAGGGTRCCTCCTAAGGGTGAAAATGATAATTTAGATGTCATCAAGTCTGGYCGTTATTACATCATTTTACTGGGCAAAAGCATCACTGTGACCTGGGACCTGGCCATGGGAGTCTCCRTTATCTTAAAAGGCACTTTCAAAGTAAGTGTTTTTTGCTTCACTTCTAAAGAATGCACTTAATCTGTCCCTGGGGAACAGCATTTTTTTTTAATATGTAGATTTTCATGGAATATTAGTCACTTGTTCAAAAATGGAGGGGTTGTTTGGTAATACTGTAGCACTGCCTTATTTTCCTGGTTGTTCAACTATAAGGGCCAAATCCTGGGTCACTGGAGATGAGTTATGACAGAAAGGGTGCTGTGGGGCCACAGAATAACCATGCCTTGAGGGATTTCTTCTGCATTCAAGAAGAGCAGCATAAGGAGCCAGATTTACTGGTGATGGTGATAGGCCAGCAATCTCCAAAAGTACAATGCCACTGGGCACTGCTGATAAGAGCAGTCCTGCTTTTCTGGACTCCTTGGGGACAGTGGGGTCCTGCTTTCAGCAAACAGAGTGGGAATGGGAGCTACACATTCTCTAGAACAGGCTGTTGCTGTTTTAGTGGCCTTGGCAAGGCTGTGGGTAATTCAATTTTTAAACCTCATGGCATTAAGGCACCAGGATAAAAAAACTTCTTAACAAAACCTTAAGCTGCTCTACAGATGTACCATTAATGCTTTCTGTGTTTCTCTCCCTGCAAGGATCAAGTGTGTGGTCTGTGTGGAAATTTTGATGGAATCCAAAACAATGATTTGACCAGCAGCAATGAACACCTTGAAGTAGATCCAGTTGACTTTGGGAATTCTTGGAAAGTTAATTCCCGCTGTGCTGATGTTGTAAAGGTGATTGCGAATGTGAACTGTGAAAATGAATTAGTGTGGGTCACAGTATCACTGAAGAGTGGACAAAGAGCTTTGAAAGGATTAAAATAAGTAGGAATTAACTCCTTCCCTCATGTTTTGGCCAAATAATATTATTTCTTTAAATCTGCTAAAAGGTCAGTTAACTTATGAAAAGCTTCTGGGCTGCCTGGATTCAGAGGAGTGTTAAGATAGCCAATTTGTATGGTAAAAATTGTTCCTAGAGTTATCCAGCCCAGATTCTTGAAATCCAGCTATCACTGGAAATCTCATTTTAGAGTTTAATCTTTAAAAAATAGCTGGAATTTTCAGTYAGGAGGAGTTCAGATAAAAATTTCATTTTTCCCTATTCAAATTTCTATATCACAAATCTTAGTCTGTCCATAACAAGCCATGGAATGCACAGCTTAGTTTCTTTCTATATGATTCTCTCTACTTTTTTTTTTGTGTGTGTTTAGTAAAGAGCATTCAGTTTTTATTTTCAGGTTGAAAAGGCTTGAACAGAAAAAGCAGGAGGGGATGGGAGACCTTATTGCAATCTATTGTTGCATATGAATTTTGGGGAGGGTAGCCACTTTCTGAAAGTGTTATCTATGTCCCAGTGGTGAACATTTCTCGGGGTACTAGTTATATTACAGTCAGAAGAGTCAACTTCCTGTTTTCCAAATACAAAGYTTTGAAAGAATGAAATTGAATAATAAATCTCTATGTAGCTCACAAATAAAGCCCRAAGTATTTCCAAATGAAATGTGCAAGGAAACACCTTGAAAACAACTCGTTTTGACATTTGTAAAACAAAGCATTTAATTCAGCTTTCTTTCCCTTGAAAATTTGTCCAAATTATCAGGGGCAGAGGGGTGGAAAAAACTTTTTTTACATCTTTTCTTACAAGATTTAAATTACCAGAAAAAYACACTGAATCATTTATTCTTGATCACGTGAAATCTTCTGGGTTAGTYGCTAATTATGTGCAAGTGGGACATAGCCACAACATTACCTTGCTGAATGTCACTTTTTTCATTTGACTTGATTGAAGTGCAGTAAAAAGTTGTAGTAGTGAGGAGTGAGGCCACAGGATCAGCCTGAGAAGGAGCAGCTTCTCATTTCAGTGTCATAGGCACAGGACAGGACCTGCAGGGTCTTGCTGTGTTAAATCCATGTCAGTATTAGTGCTCCTTCTTCTTAGGTGAATTAAATGGGAGGAGGGAAGATTACTGAGCTATTTTTATTCCGCTGTGGCCTTGGGTATTGTCTGCTGAAATCTGATCATATTTTTAAGTTTTGTGGACCTTCTCAGGAATTATTGGAAGATCATTTTTCAGGATGGGTGTTTGGTACAGTGSGTCTTCCTGTCATCTAAATGCCCGAGTTAAAACTTCAGGGTACAAGTAAGAGCTGGAGAAAATGGAGGTGATCTGCTCTGCTGCAGCAGGATCTGTGTGTGTTGTACAACAGGTTGAAACTTAAAGAAACAATTTCCTTTGCCGGTGGGTCTCTTACTTCAATTTGAAGAGTCCCAAGGTCCTGAAGACAAGGCTAATGCAATCTCTTCTTGTCTCTTAAAATATCAAGCCCAACCTGGAACAGACCTTGATGTCTCCACTGTGTGGTGGAAACATAGTGAAGCAGATGATGGTRGAAACATCATGCAGCATTTTGTCTGGAAGTGTCTTTGCAGAATGTGTAAAATTGGTGAGTATTGGGTCATGTGTTTCGCAATCTTCAATGCTGCATGATCCGTGCTGGCGTTGATTACTGCTTAGGGAAAAAGTGTGGTTGTGCTGACAGCACATAGGACTTGGTGGAGGCTGGCTGTTGTTCTCATCTCTCACCCTGTCCTGTTGCTGATGCTTTATGGGAAAATGCACCTATTAAGCCATGGAGTAACTTCTTCCCAAGGGAAATTTTACTGTACAGCCTAGAGACTGCACATGAAGTGAAGCCTAAGGGTTGAGATTTGGGGGAAGGGGGAGCTGAGCCAATACAATGCCATTCAGGCTGTGTTAYACCCAAGCTGCTGCATGAGAGGGATGGGGGACAAGGCTTAAAAATATAAAGTGATCACAAACTGCAGTCCTTGCTACCGCCAGCAGAAAAATTTGCAGTGATTTATGTGGCACCTTCAYCCTTGGCGAGTGGAGCAGCCAAAGCATCTGAAGGTTAACGATGCATACAGGAAGSAGGTGAAGAGTGTCCTGTGCCCTGCATTTCTCTCCTGTAGGTGAATCCAGAGCCCTACRTTGACATTTGCCTGTATGACACCTGTGCCTGTGAGTCTGTGGGGGACTGTGCGTGTTTCTGCGACACCATCGCGGCGTACGCGCACGCCTGTGCGCAGAAGGGGGTTCCTGTTCACTGGAGGTCCCCCACTCTGTGCCGTAAGTACAGAAAGTGTGAGGCAGAACTGGGTGAAARCCTTCGAGGTTTTGGCTCAGACTGGTCAGATTTAGCTCTGCTGCCACTGACACCCAGAGAGCTCCGTGTTAATGGCGCTGGGCTATCAGCTCTCTCTGACACTCCCRCCCCCTGTTCTATTTCTGTACCTGGCAAACCCATTCCATCAATTAGGGGATGTCGTAGCCTGTGGCACAAAATCTAGAGGAAGAAACAGTTTCAGTAATATACATGTACATGTGCATGAGTTAAAGTTTACAGTTTGGGGTTGTGTTGCACTTGCCATCATGAAACCTAAAATTTTCTGGTCTAGAGCAAGTATTTCATAGTGTGAAAAAGTGACCTGCCCTGATTGTAGTCAAACAATAATGTAGTAAAAAAAAGAAAAATCTTTATTTAAAAGTGAACATCTTTCTTTTTTTAGATATATGTGGTCAACTTTGTACAAAGTTTGGTGCCAAACAAATAATTCTGAGAGGCATGGTGGATATACACTCTGGTTTGACTTTTTTTTTTTTCCCCTCTGATTCTGTCCCTGCATAGCACAAAGCTGTGAGGACCTGAATAAACAGGAATTAGATTATCAGTGTGAATGGAGATACAACACCTGTGGACCTGCTTGTCCTGTCACATGCCAACACCCCCAGGCTTTGGAGTGTCCTCTGCAGTGTGTGGAAGGATGCCATGTGCACTGTCCTGCAGGTAAGTCCATCTTTYTGATTTATTTGAACAGCTTTTCTTCTTCTTAACAGGTTCACTGATGTATTCTCACCACAGTTCCTTACCAACTGAGGAGGAAGGTGGTTTGTGAAATGGGCACAGTGTCTGGAGGGCACGAAGTGGTGCCCAGAAGAGGAGAATGAACCCCTGCCAGCAAGGATGAGAGAGGATGGGAACAGCTTGATGAGACTGCAGGGTTAGGGGCTGTGTGGCAATAGAGATTGTTGACTCTGTGGTTAAAGTAGGAAGTGAATTTGTGCTGGAAATTGTTAAAATGCTCTGCTTTCASCTCCAGCAGTGAAACTCATTGCCTTCACCTGCTTGTTACCTCCAAGATGCTCCTGAGAGTGCCCAGCTGGCATCCTCCCATGAGCATGAGTGTCTAGCTTAACTATTCCAACAACTACCTTGTAGAAAAGGGAGAGGAAAAAAACTCAGGAAATACAGGACAGGGGCAAGAAAGAGAGGAAGGGAAGCAAATAAGGTATTTTGAGACCCCAAGTACCTATTCTGGGCCCTGGTGTTTCTGATCAGAACAAGGTAGAGGATAGGAGCAGAAATAAATAATACGTATGTAAAATGGAAAATGCCATTTCCCCCTGATGTTACTGATACCCTGACATCTTCCATGTTTSTTCTAAAGATATATTTACCTTCTGTGTGGTGCTGGCTGTTGCAGGTTATACACTGGCTTAGGTACTTTCAATATCTAAATAAAAGCCATTATGAGGGAAGGAGATACTTCTCCGTGTGAAGTTGGCAGTGGCCACAACACCAAGCAGAGTATTCAGGAGGTTTGAGTGCACCTCGTGAGCACTGTTTTGTTTTTAACCCTATGATTAGTTTCACAGTTCATGACAACTGGCATCTTTACACTGCTCTGCTCTTTTGAAACAGGGAAAATACTTGATGAGCTGTCCCTGGATTGTGTCAGTCCAGAAGAGTGTCCCGTGTGTGCAGTTGGAGGTGACAGGATCCCACATGGAAGAAGAATAGTTTTGAACAGAGATGATCCACAACACTGTCAATCTTGGTATGATGGGGTTGTGCAGGGAATCAGCATCCTTCCTGTGTAGGATGAAGGGCCAGGGATGAAGAACATCCTCATGAATAAGTTAATGGATGTAACTTTATATATACCACTCAAAAAGAAGCTTGGAAACCATCTTTTATGTCAGTTCCCATTCACAGAGAACCCAGAGCTGAAGTTTTTCAGTGACAGTAGTGGAGATTATAGGATGTCAGCTGAATTGAAGCAAGTGAAATCCATAAATTCCTTTCAAAAAAGGCCTTTTCCCAAGTGTAGGTGGCCCTACTGGCTTCAGATGTTCCACTTATTTTTGTGCTGTGTGTGATTCAACATCAATAAAGCTGTCAGGCTCCATCCTTCTGCCAGTGCTAAAAAATTCCTGYGTGCAGTGCAAGGTCTGAATGTGCACTCAGTCTAGAACTTGCTGAGATTATTAGCAGTTGGAATTGTGTCCCATTACTGGAAAACCAATTTCCATGAGATATTAAGGTGATACCTGTGGTCTGATCCTGCACAAGGCATTTCCAAATAGGATGAAATGAGTGGCAGGGAGTGTGATGCTGTGCAGGATGAGGGCCTTCAGCTGCAATGCAGCAAAGACTGTTTGCATTTAGTTTAATGCCCTGTGGCATATTATGAAAATTTGTCATTCTCTGGATTCCTGGACCAGGGATGGATATTTCCACTACTGACTTACAATGCCGTGAATAAAAGAGAGTTTCCCAACTTGTAAATTGATCAGWTTTAATGGAAACTGAGTTGTAAAACTGCAGCAGCTATTAGCCCAGACCAACACCTTAGCTCCAAGTGCTCTGTATCTCACAGAAGCTCAGAATGGGTACAAATCCACAATTCCTGGTCCCTAGCCAGGGCTGGTGTGCAACTGAGCTATAAACACAGGACATGAGACTGTTAGGCTAATCARTTAAATACATACTATTTAACAATATACTTGAGGAGCCCTGAATTCCTTCAAAAGGTCAAAAAAGAGTCTTCTTAAATGAGTCTCTGCTCTCTAATTTTTGTAATTCTTAATAATAATTTATCTTAAATGTTGATACACTGCCTGCTGCTCACAAAAGATTTTAGAACATTAGGAAAACTTACCTCACTAGGGAAACATTGTTTTGCATAGCTGTCACCTAATTTAGATGCCTACACCATCTGTACAAACAATAGAATATATTGCACAAAAATGAACTTCACAGCAAACATCCAAAGGAAATTGGAAACTAGAAGAGTCTCGTTCATATTAGGATTGGAATAATAAATCTTCTGTTGCTGTATGTTAATGCCAAAGGTAGCTGTGCATTCTGCAACTAGGAAGACACTAAAATGAGCTTGAAAAGAACATAACACTTAAATTAAGAGAACTTAAATGAAGATGTCACATGCCAATTGAAGTATTTCCCTGGAAAATTGCACCTTCCTACACGTAGTTTGTACATCCTGGGTTTTCTCTGGCAGAGAAACCAAGTGTTTTTTGGTTGGTTGCTCTTTTGTAACCTTTTCCTATTCAGTTCTTTGGACTGTCCAGTAAGACAAGGAGAATATATGGACTGGTTCTGTTCCACCCTGTGCCTGAGTGCAGTCATGATCTTTTCTCTGAGAAGTGAAGCTGGTCAAAGGGCTGGAATGCCTCTCCTGAGAGGAAAGGCAGAGAGAGATGGACTTCTTCAGGATGGAGAAGAGAAGGCTCTGGGGAGATCTCTTTGTGACCTTTCAGTGCTTCAGCCTGTGTGGAAGGTGGATACAAAGCTTTTAGCAGGGCTAGTTGGGGCAGAGCAAGGGGTGATTGGTTTAAGCTGAAGGATGTTCAACTTCTGTGAGATAGAAGGAAGAAGTTTTTTACAAAAGGGTTGGTAAAACATCAGCACAGGTTGTCCAGAGAGGTGGTGGATGTCCCATTCCTGGAAATATTTAAGGYMARGCTGGAYRTGGCTCTGAGCAACATGATCTAGTTGAAGATGTCCCTGCTCATTGCAGRAGAGTTGGACYAGAYACATTTTAAAGATTTCTTCCAGCCCAAACCCCTCTGTGATTCTAGGAAGTAAAGAGAAACATGTAGCAAGTAATTAGAAGGGCAGAAGTGTTAAAGCCTTGCTTAAGATGGGTTAGTTATAAATGAGTTCATAAAAGGTGGAGGGTGAAAAAGCTCATGGTGGTACAGAAGGATAAATAGTGGAAAAGGCAGAGATAGGGGAGGAAAAGAAAATTGGGATCTGAGCTGGAAAGGGAAAAATGTACTGATGGAGGTGAGTAGAAATGGTGAGGGAAGACATAGGACTTAAAAAGAGATAGCATCTATGGTTGAAATAAAGGATTTGAGAAAGTGGAGTGTGAAAGAAATAAAGATAAATAATAGGAAGGTAAGAGAGACATAAGAAATAGTGAAGGATGAACATGTGAAACAAACCAAAATGAAGTCAGGAAAAAAAAAGCCACCAGGAATGTAGAGCTCTTTAGAAGTAGAAAAATTTCAGTAAGGTTAAATTCAGTGTAAAACTGGCCTCTGCAAAGAGTTTGCTGGGCTATATCAGAGGTAAAATATCTCTAGGATTTTACTTGGTGTTAGCTGCCTGCAGTTTGCCTCATGTTTTGGTTCATTGTGTAGCAAACCAGATCAGCCAGTTCAGTCCACCAGTGGCCTGTACGTTTCTGTACTGCTGATGCTCAGTGGCTCCTAAACAATTTCCAGACACAGATTTTACCCCCTCTGCCAAAGACTGTTCTAAGAAGTTTCCTTTGACAAACACACCATAGTTGGTCATGTTTCCTGGATCTAAACAAACATCCATTAATATAGGGAATTTAGGTGTACAATACCATGTGGGATGTTGTGGGGAATGGGGTGGGGGGAAAATATATTCACATCATATTTTGGTTTCATTGTGGTTTTGAGATGTTTGGTTTTGTATTGGTGTTCTTTTATTATGTGTGGATGACTTGTTGTTATAAGCATTGCTTTTTACAGTTAAATTTGATGTTTTTCTGATTTGATGATTTTTGTAGTCTGTGTGAAGGGAAGAACTTAACCTGTGTGGACTGTGAGCCCAYGGACAACACCCTAAGCCTGACAACACCTATTCCAGAGGAGGACATTGAGCTACCWGCCAGTGCATACTCATGCAGCAAGATGATGGACTTGGCCTTCCTGATTGATGGCTCCAATAAACTCTCAGAGGAGGACTTTGAACAGCTGAAGACTTTCATAATTGGCCTGATGAGAAAACTCCACATCTCCCAGAAAAAAATCCGAGTSTCAGTTCTGGTGTATAGGGCTGGTCCCACCATCTATCTCAACCTTAAAGATATCAARACAAATTCCCAGATGAGRAGAATTGTCCAGAACATAAAATACWCAGGTGATAAAGAAGCATCTGTCTATGAAGTCTTTAAATACACTGCCTTGCATGTGTTTGGAAAAGCAGAAAGGACCAATGCTGCCAAAATTGCAGTGTTATTTATAGCAAGCAAGCCTCAAAAAAAAATCCGTGACATGCTTGGGTTTTTGAAAAGTAGRGATATCACAGTAATGCCTGTGGGGATTGGGCCACATATCAATGTGGARCAAGTCAAGTTCATGGCAAAGATGTTTCCAGGTAGCAGAGCCTTCCTAGTGAGCAATGTGCTGGAGCTAATGGATAATAGAGATTTCCTCATTGATCACCTGTGTGATCTTGGACCTGAAGAAAGTCTTCTGTTACCAGCTACATCTGCTCCAACCATGTCCAGTGTCATAATTCCCCCTTTGGGACTCACAGCACCACCACCTCCTTCAGAAAAGTCCCATCCCAACAGGCTGGATATTGCTTTTATTGTGGAAGGATCTGACAACGTTGGGGAGGAAAACTTCAACAAAGTCAAGAAGTTCATTGAGAATGTGGTCACAGAAATGAACGTGGGACAGGAAAATATTCATGTYACAGTCATGCAGTATTCAGATACTGTCAGTCTGGAGTATTCCTTTAGGGAAACACAGTCAAAGGAAAAAATTATTGAGAAAGTGAGGAGTATACCCTACCAGGGAGGGAGGGCTACCAACACTGGCAATGCCCTAGATTATATTTCCAAGCACACATTTACATCAGTGAATGGGGGCAGGCAAGATGTTCCTCACTTGGTGTATATGGTGTCATCCAGTCCTTCCACTGATGTCATCACACGRCCTCCCAGGAGCATAAATGTTATTCCCATAGGCATAACCCCTGGTGCCAATATCCAAGAGCTCAGAAAGATCAGTCAGCCTAATGACCCAATTATCTTGAATAGCTACAACAGACTTATTGAAGAGGCACCTGAATTAGTGCTGCAGTCGTGCTGCTCTGGTGGGACCAAAATCACAGGTAAGATTGGATGAATTTTCTGTGTGATTTCTTCTTTCCTCTGTTGGGTCTCCTCCTTTTACCCTCAGTGCATCACTGAAATTTGAAGGGTTCCCTTATCTGGTTTGGTGTCTTGCTGTTGTAATGCTAAGGAGGGACTATTTATCTTCCTTAGAGGCTGAGGATGGAGCCCTCAGATGGTCCAGCAGAACTGAGCCCAGCCCTGCAGTCTGCTTTCTGTRGGCTCAAAGTCCCTGTTTCCTTTTGTCAGCAAAGTACAGTAGCTTTCACACAGGTTGGAGAGAGCCAGAAGAAAAACATTCTCCTGGCTTTATTACTATTCTTTGCTTAGAATAATGTAAAATTATACTTCCTCTTTTGTGAAGAGACATTATTGGGTTTTTCACATACTTTTTTCTCTTTTGTTTGCTATGGTGTGAGGAGGGTATTTTGTATTTTTTTGTTTTTGTTTTGCTATTGGTTGGGGTTGGGTTTTTGTTGTTGTTATCTGCTGTTGGTTTTTGTTTTATGAGAGTCTCATGAAAATAAAACAGAATGGTAGAAAAGCAGGAATGGAAATATCTGTGTATCCCACTGGATATGAATGTCAAGGCTTTCATTAAAGGGGCATCACTTATTATTTCAACTGGTCATGATCCTGCTTTGTTTTCCCAAAATTCAACTGGACCTATCCTTTCTGCTCCTACCACATTAGCAAATGCTGCTTTTGGTTATTAAATAACTTTTTTCCTTCCCCCTCTCACCCTCAGAGTTGTGCAACAAACCCATGGACATCATGTTTCTTCTGGATGGAAGTTCCAATATTGGAGCATCGGAGTTTGAGGAAATGAAAAGCTTTGTGCGGGCATTTATTGAAAGTGTTGTGATCGGTGTGTATCTGCCTTTCAGCTCAAACACAGAAAGATGGCTTTTATTCTTTTGCTTGTAGGGGACAAACCAGCTTCTCATTGGAGGCTTTTCAATTCTTAATTTTAAATTACTTATTCCACTCCCTCAAAAYACTGACTTCATGATGTTTTGGGTGTAGTACACTCCAGTGCTGTATGAGGGAGGGAATTGGGCATGAAATGGTCCAGGGAGCTTGGCCCATCTGACAAATGGGGCATCAATTTACTGCTTGTGCAAAACAAGGTGCAGGYTATAAAAAAACAAACAAGGGGGGTGTTTAGACAATTTTAAAATGGAAAAGGAATGGAGATCAATAAAATGAAATTCTCCAGTTACTGTCATATTGATCTGGGCTAAAATACAGCATGCTGACTCCTGAGAGAAAACCAGCTCTTTTCAGCATTACTTGCATATTTTTTTCACCAGGGAGTAGCTCAGTTTTTATCTTTTCACACTCTGATGGAAAACCACTGTCCAATTGTGGCTAATGTAAATCACAATGCCAACATCTTCTTTAGATGTATTTTAAGACATTCACATGCACTGCCTAAAGTATTTCTTTTCTGCTTCAGGCAATTCTTCAATTCATGTGTCAGTTCTCCAGTATGCCAGGGGAAATAACCTAGAAATTTCATGGAACATGCCTCAAGAGACTGACAGGCTTGTTGAGATGGTGCAGTCCATTCAGCAAAGGGAGCAAGGTCCTACCAGACTAGGTGAGTGATTTTGTGAATACTGGTGTTTAAACAAGGGGGTGAACAAAACCCCAAGGAATGCTAAATACAGGCTGGCTACAAGCACCAATTTATGTCGTYGTGGTGGCATTTCTTGTTAAGGTTCAACCTCTTGTTATGGTTCAGTTTTCTCTATTAAAATGTATTCATAGGTGACACAAATTATGGTTTTATGTATTTATGTATGGTCTTTAATGTATTTTGGAAAGAAGCCTTGAAGTAATGCTCAGGATTTGCATTCCTTATCTTTCAAGCAAGCAAAGCATAATTAAAAGGTAAAGACTTGGATCATTAACCTTTGAGTGCTGGTTTGTTGATGAGACGTTTAGGAGCAGAACCGCTCGTGCTGACTTCAGGAGCTGCCCTTGCCAGATGTTTGTGCTGAGCCAGTGTAACCCATCTGGTTGAAAAATAGCAAAACAAGAGTTATGTTCTGTGTGGCTCATTGCCCTCATCCAAGTTGCCATGCTGGTTTCACAAGGACTTGGGCTGGCACAAGACTGAGGATGGTGACAGGGAGCAGGGAACATGGATTGCCTAAGGCAACACCTCAGCTTCCTTGAAAAGCTACTTGGGAAATGCCATTTTCTGTTCCAGACAGACAGGYCCACTTCCATTTTCATGTGCTAAAACATCAGAGATTTCCCACTGGGTCTGTGGAAACTTGGTGCACACACAAATAGCAGTTGCAGGGTTCAGCAAAAATGATTCTCCTACAGCATCTTTCACCAGATACCCTGAGAATTTTGTTCTTCTGGATTGGAACCACGTTTACTCCAGCAGCCACCTAGCATCAGAGTCCTRTAAGAGTTGAGGAATACACAGATTTTTGGGGTCTTTGGACTATAAAGAGTTATTTGTACAGAAAAGTGCGAAATAAAACCCGACTTCCATAGTTCGCAGGAGGATTAGCTCTGATTGCTTTCTCAGCCTGGAGAAATAAAAATACCAGATGGCTGATGAGACTTCTATAGGCTCGTTGTGGGACAAATTGTTGCATACAAATAGATAAGTTTTGTGAAGCCTTCCATGTAATGTGTAGAGAAAGCCACACGGAACTGCAGGATAAACAGAGCAAACACRGCCTTTGGGAAATGAAATGGGAGAGGCAGCCACATGACATCCTCGTTAGTGGTTTGTTTGTGTCTCATTGGAAAATGCTCAGAGACCAYGATGGGGGATGTGGTATAATGAACCAAAGTGGAATGGAGTAGTAGTAGTTCCTCCCAAATGAAGTCATGAAAATAAGTCACTGCGGTGCTGTCCTGCACCTTGTGATGTGTGTGAATGTGGCTGGCTGTGCAGGAGACAGCATTCCCAGGAAGTGCAGGGTCACTCAGGCCCTTCTGTCTGTGCTCAGGCCTCTGGAAACACAGAGGCTGCTTGGCAAGTGTACATGGCCCAGTCTGGATGCTGCTTTTTCTTRGGAAATCTCTCCTAGCCTTTGCTTGATCTGAATTTACCCATTGAAAAATATAATTGCTATCAGACCAGAGCTGCTTCTTCTTATTTGCACTGGCTGCTCTATGGGAGAAGAACAATTCAGTGAAATCTTTATTCCGTCTTTGATCCAAATCGTGCTGTTTTGGTCCAAAAAGCTCCATGTGCAGAGGGCAATYGTTCCTGCCACTGCAAAAGTCTTACTGTAGAAAGCATTCCTTTTCCTGCATCATTTAGCCATAAGGAAACTCCAGGAGAGGAGATTTTAGTAGTAAGAAATAATGAAAAACTACAGAGTATGTGAGGGCACAGAAAGAACAAGAAAGAGCAGCCTATACCACAAATCTTTCCCATGCTTGTGCTGTGGGGCCATTCAATAACATCAGGCAAATTTTGGCTCAAGTAACATATCAAGAAGTAGCTCTGGGGCTATTCAGACATCATGAAATCGWGTGCAACTTCACATAAGAAACAACTGAAGTAAAAAAAAAAGAAGGAAACTAACTAAACACTAAAGTGATGTGTGCAAGAGAACYGAGGATCACGTAAATGTGTCTCTGTTCAGCATTTGTGGGTGTTTAGGAGAGTCACAGGGAGCAGATTGAGCAATCCCTACAGTAAATACTGCTTAGCACTTTATAAAAACATTATTTTGCTTCCTTATAGCCCTAGTAAAAGTYGCTCATTTAGGCTGACATTTTCCTGCCTCAGCCTCAAAACTTGGAAGAAGTRTGTTCTGTGTGGCTCAGCTTTATAAAAGCATTTTTAGGGAAAGAAGTATTTCTCCCCTCCACCCCTTCCAAGAAAAAAAATCTCAGAATAATATTTTCCCTCCAACCTTCCATCATTATTAACATATTTGATTAGCAGCATTCAGCTTTGCTATCAGGATTAAGAAGGTATAAATGTCTTTCTCCTAAACCTCCCCTGTGGTTTTGGAAGCAAAGCCTCCTCRTTGCATTTTCCTAATTCATCTCTCTCCCCAAATGATGCACTCTATACTGAATTTCCAAAATCTTGCCAAGGCCAGCAGCTGTTGTGATCAGAGGGCTCCCACCTGCTGACAGAGGCTTTCACTTGTTCCCCACAATTATTGCTGAACTSCTGGTGCCAGCTCCTTTTTGAAGCCAGTTTTGGGTGCCACTTAGATCTTCCCTGAGCTGTTTTAATTCACTACCCTTCAGGGTTTGTTTTTTTTTGTTGTTGTTGTTTTTGTTTGTGTGTTTGCTTTTTTCCTCTTGTTCACTTCTTACAAGGTTTGTGAGTTGAATGAGCTCCTGGTGGAGTCTGGGTTCATCAGAAGCCCTTGGTGGGTAAGAGAAATGCAGGGTTTGTGACCTGCAGAGACAGGAGAGCAGAGGAGAGGTTTTTGGGGCCTGTTCCGTTCAGTGGTGTTGGACTGACAGGTTTGTGCTGCTCATGRGAAGTTCAGCCCATATTAATCAACATGTGTTAATGCCAAAATAAGAATATTCATGTGCCAAGAATTGACTACTTAAATCACTGTGGGATCAGTTTTCAATAGCTGATTTGTTTAAAAATTAAAATAATCTTCTATTTCCAGTGAAAAATCCCAATTCAGTGCCAAGGGAAATGCATAAATTAATACACAAATACCAGCTTCAGGACTATGGACCTGCTCTAGTGGAAGGTGCCCCTGCCCATGACAGGGGTGGATGGAATGAGATGATCTTCAAGGKCCCTTCCAACCCAAACCATTCTGTGATTTTACAAATCTCTGATTRTCAAGGTGGGGAGTTGTTCCTGGTTTGACAAGTCCTTGGTTAAATAGTTGCAGTCTGGAATACCCACCATCCAGACAGTGTTGGTTGCCTCTGTATCACTTTGGGTTCTCAGGATCCATTCCTTTTTTGTTTCTTTCCCAGGCAGCTTTCAGGACCTGTGGGTGATTAAGATCTCTTGTGGTACATTTTTGGTCAAGATGTTGCAGAAATGTTAGAGAAACCACTGAAACCACTAAAGGCACAGATTCACAAGCTCCCAGCAGGAACCTCCATCTAATTGGAATCCCCCATCTGTCATAACTCCACAGACCCTCAAGGGGCTTTACATTTCATTCCTTGTTTCAGACAAAATTAGAGAAAATAATTGCAAAGGTTGCTGTTAGGAAGTTTTTGCTTTCCCCGAGGCATCCACCAAAACATTAAAAATCTTTGTGTTCCAGATTGGCTAATTCTGGGATGAATCTTCATTTTTATTTCTTGGATATATTTCAAATATTTCTAGAGCATCTTGTGCTCATTCAGTTAATTTTGTGATGTCCATGATTGCTCCCAATCTAATATTTGTGATTCAGATGAACATGCCTTTTTACACATTTTAACTCTTCCATCCAAATCATTAATGAAACTATTSAATAAGGCAGAATCTAGTGTAATTCCCTGTAGAATCCTAGTAAACACCTCCAACCCTATTCAACAGATTGTCTTTTGTCCTTAAAGCTTGTTTATGTCCATTTAATCAACTTGCAGTCCTTGCAGGAACCTCTGTGTGGACCATTCTGAGTTACTTCAGAATACAAGTCTAACTTTAAAATCCATCAGGTGTCAAGTCAACCAGGAAAAGGTTCTTAAAAAGCCTTTTCTGACTCTCAGAATTTCAGCCTCAAGTGTTTATAGTCATTATTTAATGATTATTCCAAACATGAGCACTGAAGGATGGGGAGAAKATGCTGTTCTGTGCTTGGAATGATTGGTCTGTCTTTCCTAAAGCAGCCTGTATGGTTCAACTGGGTTTTTGTTTTCCCTTTTTTTATCTTTTTGCATTTTTTYCCCTGGACATGCCCAGTGAGTGCCAGTCATACCCTACTGATGGAGCTGGAAGGCTGCTGGGGGCTCTGTTGGTGGGCTGAGGGAAGGGCTAAAATAGCTGAAAACATCCTGGGCTAGAGGAATGTGTTTCTTCCCATGGCAGGGGAGCTGGAACTGGATGATCTCTAAGGTCCTTTCCAACCCAAACCAGTCTGGGRTTAGGTTTACTTTTCCATGCTGTGAACACTCTTTCCAGTCTTAATAAAGCCTTGTGCATGGTGTTGTTTAATTCAGTGTAAATACTTGCATTTCCTTTACTGGTATGAAACTGTCAGATTTCTGCTGTGTTGCAGTCTCACAGTATGAAGATGTTAAAGTTGGTTGATTTTAGCAGTGAATAGTTTTTATTATTGTGGCCTCTGAGGGATTTGGTATTTCCCTCCATGGTGAGATGGAGAGACGAAGAGCTGAGAAATGACAGCTTCCAGCTTGGAATGGGGACTTTCTGAATCCCAGCAGWGTTCATTTGATTATGTCTTCAGACACCTGGCTCTTTTCTCTAGAGCTGGCTTCAAAATAAAGGGAGAAATCCAAGGAATCTTTATTATGCTAAACCAAATTTTCCGTGTATTAAATTAACTGCTTTTGGGGGCCTTTGAAATAGTCACTGCTTCTATTATAATGGTATTTGATTTCTTTRTGAGAAATTATAAAAATAATGGATTTTTTTTGCAAATATCTATGGAGTTTCTGAACGGTTTTAAAATTAATGTGAGAAGAAAAATGGAGCTGGAGTGGCTGCTGACCACACCAACCACACAAAAGTCAAAGGGTCATTAAAGAAAACAAAYACAGAAATTTCAAATACTTTTCCCAAATGAATGAAAAATCATTTGTGATTCT
The DNA here is from genome assembly GCA_902810485.1 of Alauda arvensis. Taxonomy (NCBI): domain Eukaryota; kingdom Metazoa; phylum Chordata; class Aves; order Passeriformes; family Alaudidae; genus Alauda; species Alauda arvensis. The sequence goes on along the minus strand of CADDXX010000290.1, from coordinate 488,554 downwards.
TACTGTGCAAAAGTTTAGCCTAAAATATATTTGAAAGTTAAAAACTGAAATACATTTTTTGGTAATTATTTGTAGGRCCAAAGGGAAATGAGTCAATCTTCTGGCTCATTCAGTGACCATACTAGAGCAATCTCAGGGACTTTGAATATAGTAATATTTATTCACTGCACATTGTTTTATCCTTAGTTATTTTTAGCTAATGTGGCATTCAGTATCTATTATTTACTTCAACAGACACAAAACCATTTGTAGAAAGGATTGTGGGACAGCTGTGTAGGACATGAGGTAGTACCTGAGGTTAGCTATTTTTTGTGGTCAGGAAGAGTAGTTTGTGAGATAGAATCATCATCACCCAGCTAATACTGATGTTATAAAATGTGTGTTGTTGCAAGTAGAAAAACATTCAAAATGCTGAGGTTTTCACTGAATATCCAACTGCTGTTGCTATGTTATTGAGTCACTGAGTGGTTTGGCTTGAAACAGACCTTCAAAATCATCTCATTCCACCCCCCTGCCATGGGCAGGGACATCTTCCACTATCCCAGGTTGCTCAGAGCCCCATCCAGCCTGGCCAGGAGCACTTCCAGGGATGGGGCAGCCACAACTTCCCGGGGCAGCCACAACTTCCCAGGGCAGCCTGTTCCACTGGTGCCTCAAGACCCTCTGAGTAAAAAATTTCTTCATCACATCAAATCTAAAAATCTAAATCTCTTTTAGTTTAAAACCGTTCCCTTGTCCTATTCCTACCTGCCACTATAATAAGTTGCTCTCATCCTTTTTTATAAACACCCTTTAAATACTGTAAAGCTGAAGTCAAGTCTCCCTGGAGCCTTCTCCAAGCTGAACAATCCCAGCTCTCCAAGCCTTATCCATAATCAATGTGCTGAGTGAGATTCCTGAAGTTTGTCYATGCTTGCAGCAGCTTGGGAAAAGGCATTTTGCTTTTATCACTGGAAAGGTGTGGGTGACATGGTGCAAGAAGACATCAAGTGTACAAAATGTCGAGGTGTGTGCCGAGGTGTACTGTGCTGGTGAATTATCTACACAGGCTGGCTTCCAGTGTTTTACAAATGCATTTGTTATTATAAATTGTACAGTGAATTCCTCAGGCAAACCTATTTTTTTCCCCACAGCTATTGCAGATTACTCAGAGGAAATACTCTTTCAAGTGTTTATTATTCACCAGTTACTGTTTGCCCCGAATGTCACATCAGTCACCCAGTTTCATTTCTRCTTCCTGACCTGATAACTTCCAAGCCCAAAGGAGCTTTTAAGAAAGCTGCATATCGTGATTCCCAGTGTAAACATTTGTGCAAATAGATGTGTAAATGCAAGTACTAACAAAGTCTTCTTGCTGAGGTCATAATTATCAACAAAAATTTGCCTGAGTGTTCACAGATGTTAAATGAATGGGCAGCAGCTTCCTTTATAAGCCAGTTTCTGATTTAGTAGCTCAGGTAGAATCTCTTTGCAAGTTTTGTGGGGTTTAATGTGATTTTTTTTGTTTGTTTGTTTTGTTTTTATTTACCTAGTTGTATTATGGATTACASAGAGTTTAAATTTCAGAGAAGTTGCTGGTAGTGTGGAGGCAAGATGGGCTTTTCACACCCRTAGGGAAAGTTGATGAAATTAGGGAAAGCACTAGATCTTTTATAGGAGTGAGAACAAYTTGTGTGAACAGCTCAGGATGATGCCAAGCTGTGGATCAGCTCACCACTGGATGTCAGTGTTGCTCAGCAGTTCGAAGCAGGAATACAATCGCCACAATCTCTTCTGTTCTTTAGGGATGACAATACTGCTGGGAAAGGTAACTTCTAAAGTGAGGAGYGTAACTTTGTTATCGTGGCTAAGGAAAGGGAAAAAAAATTCCCATCACTGCAGAGACTGGAATGGTCATGGGATGGAGTTAAGGATGGTCCTCCTGTGTTTGGATGTCTTAATAAATAYTGGAAGGTTTTTAATAGCTGAGATCTTTCATGTAGCTGCAATAAATCTGACATTAAGAGTCCTCTAAGAATAAATAGTTTTCACTACCTACTAGCATAACACACTAAAGCAAKATAAGATTTAGTTTTATAGTCTCCCGTTTCTTTTCTATTGTGTCTCTCATTTCTGTCTTCATTTTGTCCTAGGAAATGCCATTGATTTTGTGGTCCAGAATGCCATGTCAGAATCCCACGGGGGCAGGCCCAACGCATCAAAGGTCGCGATCGTCATCGTGTCAGCGAGCTCACAGGATGCTGTGGAGGCTGCTGCCCTCTCTGCAAGAGTGAACAGTAAACCTCGTTTCACTGCCACTATTTATAAGTAGACTTGTTACTTTTTAAGGCATGAGCTAGAACAAAAGATGGAAAATTAGGGCACTGGTGTGTTCATGTAAGTTCTGGAGTTACTGTGAGTAGTGTTGTGGTGAGGAGCAGACCTGGACAAAAACATGACCTATGAAGATGCCTTTGTGGTACTGGGAAACTCAGGACCAATCTGCAGTTAAGGCTGACAGCTTCCCCAGGACTCACAAATTAGTAGCATTTCATTTTCTGAGATCCTGTGGGTAGACAGGGATAACAGAAACATAATATCATAAATTCAATTCTGTTGCAGTACAGTGATACTTGAAAGGTTCACTCTAATAATAATAAGACAATCATCATAATAAAGATAGTAATGATAATAATAATTAGACTTTATTGATTTTTTTTATCAGATTCTGCACTGACCCCTACAGGAGTATACTTTTGCTATCAGTGTGCTGCCTGATGATTTTTCAAGTTTTCTGGCTGTTTTTTTCTGTACCTCAGCTTCCTCAGGTGTTCAGCTGACTTTGTTTGAAGGTTGCTCTGGGAGTTACTGAGCAAGACATGGGCTGTATGACAACTATCAACCATTATTTTTAATTAAATGGTTTGAAAATAATCCAATTGCTGTGTAACTGAAGAAAGAAAACAGCATATTGAGATTCTTCTTTTTTTTTTTTTTCATTTGAGAAGAGTGAAGATGCTGTCATTAAGTCTGCAGCTGTGTTTTGTTGCCCATGAATGATCTTATTATGCTTGGGACTAATAGAGCTCATCTTAGCTAACAGTGTGATTAGAGCAGCACCATTTCAGCTCTTAGTTGCCTTTAGCCAGTGTGGGGGGAATGATGCAAGAAACACATGAAAATTAAGTGTTGGAGAAAAACTTTGCCCAGTTGTTTCTTTTTGTTTTTTTTTAAGAAGCAAATGGAAAGAATAAAAGTGATATAATCTTTATGTTGAGAAAGATCTTTAAGATCATCATGTCCACCCATTAACCAAACACTGCCAAGTGCCACATCCTTTAAATACTTCCAGGGATGAAAACTCCACATCCATGAGCAATGATTTTCTCCTGTGCCTTGCCTCTTTCAAACCCTTCCTTCTCTTTTCCTAGGGGTATCCCTGTTCCCAATTGGTGTTGGGAACAGCTATGATGAAGGGCAGCTGAGGACTCTGGCTGGGCCATCTGCTGCTAACAGAATCATGAAGCTCCAGAATTTTGAAGATTTATCCACTATGATCACATTGAACAGTGAATTTATCAAAAAAGTGTGCATGGGTAAGTCCAAAAGTCGTGACCTTGTGTCTGGAGCATAACACAAAAATCAAAATGCAAAACCAGGATGATTTTTGTTGATATTAGAAGGCAATCAGATGACAAACCTTGCAAATGCTGACCTAGACCACCACCATTACTTAGGTGTGAAACCAAGTTTGAGCCCTTTAAGTATGTATCCAGCTGCTATTCCAGTTAAGCCCAATTCCAGGGAAAGGCTTTTAGATCTGCTTAGSCCTGATCTTTCAAGTTACCATCTTAACAAAAATCARTCTTGATRAAAACCTTGATAATCAGTACTCAGGACTRGTCAATAACTGAAGGACACCAGCAAAGATGAAGCTGTCATGGATTAATGGGGCATATTTCAGAAATGTTGTGAGCAAAGATTTCAAGTTATGTGTTTTTCAGACATTGTTACGTGTATGTTGACAGAAAATTCAGCCAAAATAGAAGGCAAAACCAAAAATAATAAAGAATTTGCTTTCCCAGGGAAACAGATACTAGGAAAAAAAAGTATAAAATGTTTTAAATAAGCATTCATTTATTTGTTGATGACAACACTCCTCCTCTAAGGAATCTTGCTTCAACACTGATCAGGATTTCACCTCCTTGGTCAGGATATAGATATTTATCCCTCATCTATTTTGTAATTCCTGTTCCAATGACATCCACACGTTCTCACCACAGGCCACTGCCTCATGGTGTTAGTCATTGCACAGGTTCTTGCCAGCATTACGAGGGCTTTGTTACATCTCCACTACAWGAAATGGACTTTTTTTGCAGAGCCAAGGACCTCTGAGAATGAGGAAGTTGCAGAGTGTTCACAGCCCAGCTCGGAGATATCCGAGCAGCCTCCACTGGGATCACTTCTGGCGTTTTAAAATCTCTCCAGAGCATCARACAGCTGCCATTTTCTAGATTTAAACAGCTGCCATTTTCTTTCCTCTCTTTTAAAACAAGGTTTTAAAGATGCATTTCCTCTCTTCACACTGTAAAATATGTGATTTTTCTTGCTGTAAATTACATTGATCCAAAATATAGGATGGGGAGCAGGAATTTGGAACCAGTAACTACTTTCTTATTGCAATCTGAGTATAACCTATCAGTACTGGAGGTGAAAGCTTTGTATATTTTAAGACAGCTTTTCCAACAGCTCAAAAAACCTTGAACTACAAACATCTTCAACACCTAGAATCTGAGAAATTTAGCTTTCCCTTTTGCTGATGGTAAAGACTTTGGTAGGGGGTGAAATATTTTTTTTTTTGGTGGGGATTTATTTTTTTGCTTGCATTATTCCCCCCCCCCATTAGTTTTGTTTTATATAAATTTCATACAATCTGTAAAGTATAATTTYCCCCTCTAGACTCATACAGTTGATTTTCTCGTGCAGAGGGAGTCTTGCCTTTTGTATGGAAGTGTACCAAAAATAATACCATTAAAAAAAGGTTTAAAAGAGTTCCTAAATGATTTCAAAATGCATTACTTATCCTGGAAAAGACAGAGCAGAGTGTATACAGGATAGCATAGTCTAGTATTCTACAAAGAGTTTGCTAGTCAGTGTTTCAATATCCTAGARACTTTGTCATGCCATAGTACAAAAATGAAATTGCTTCCAAAATCTTTTTAGGGGGGTAGTGAGAGCACACAAACGTGGAAACTGCAATTCAGTGGGTATCCTGTGATTGTTAACTGATTATATGAAAAAAAATGCTCACCACAGTCATGACTAAATGTAAGGAAACTGAATTTGAGTGTTCTTATAGCAGCTATTTGTGTAGTTGTGCTGTATTGATCTTCCTGCATTTAATTAATGTGGGTGTGGAAATTCTCATTACCCGCTAATTCCCAGGAATGTTCTCAATGGATCACAAGRTTCTGAGGTAAGGCTGGACTGTGCCTCAGAGCCAAAGCCATGCTCATCCTTTAAGCACCATCTGGGCAGGGCTGTGGCTGTACAGGAAGTGTACAAAAGCTGTAGAATTGCCGCCCATTTATTGCTCAGGGAATATTTTGAGACTACTGTCATTGTTTATGCCTTTTGTGACTTGTACACTTTGGACAAATGCCTCCAGTCTTCAGGTAGGGATTCACACACTCTAGCACAAAATCCCCCGAACTTCTCACAGCTAAAATCAAGTTTTTTAAGTAAGCAATCTGTATTTTGGTGACCACCACTTAAAAGGCTTCATAAGGGAGTGGGATGACTAAAAAAATGTCTGSTTCTCTTTCAGACCCAGTCAGAGAATGCATAGATGAGGATGGAAACAAAAGGAGAGTAAGTGCATTGCCTGTGGTGACCATCTGGCTTTTAAGTTGCAAAGTTTGTGCAAGAAATTAATATCTTCACAGTTAACCAAAACCAAAAAAGTGTGGGACAATATTAAGAATGATTTTGGAAGAGGAAAATGTTGGATTTTGAACTGGTGAGATAACTTTGCACACAGAGGAGGCTTCCTCTAACATCACCTCATCTCGGGGAGCATTGAATGTTATTGAAGTCAGTGCAGAACCAAAAGTTGTGACAGTGTTTGTCTTCCCTGACAACAAAAAATGCATTTCCACCTCCTGGTGAGAGGACTTCTGGGACAGCTACACGTGGCCAAAGTAAAGGTGCATGTGCAGGGGCAACATCATTGTCCAGCCCCTGACCTTCTGCTAGAAATACAAATACCTTGTCCATATGACAATTTTTCAGGAAGATAATTATTGTGTGATTGTTCAGTCTCTTGAGGAAATCATCTCTTTAGCAATGGAATCAAATTTCTTGGASCTTGTTTGTGCAAAAATTCTTATCAGTCCTGAGAAAATGCTCAGAAACATTAGTAAACTTGTCTGATCTCTCAAAAGTGATCATGCTCTAAGRAAGTGTTGTTCCAGATGTTATRAATGGTTCAGATTCTTCATCTTGGSTGAAATGCCAAGGTTTTTCAGAATGTATGATACTTCATGCATTTAGAAGTGTTAGCAYAAGCTTGTGCCATGTTTTCTAGTCGGGATCAGTTATGAGTTCTACTCTGGCATTTATCTTGAATTTCCAGTACATAAAAATATTCCTTTGGCTTTTCCCTGGTGAAGACATGACTGTGAAGAAGGATGTGGCTAATAAATGAATATTAACTATCTAAACACTGGAAATATGTCAAAGCTGCYTTACATAGTTGGCCTCAATCAGCTGGTCAGAACACAGAAAGGCTTTAGCTAAAAAAGACACTAAGTATAATCTGATGGCTTTGAGCCTGACAGCTTAATTAAGAAAAAACAAACAAACAAAAAAATCCCTACCCAACAAACAACAGCTAAAATTAAAAACCTTCTTTATTAGGAAAAAAAAAATTGGATTTTTTTGAACTGCATGTGTCCAGGCCTTTGGGCTCCTAGAAGCAGACACAGGTATGTGTAGATAAGTGCTGGGAAGRCTAAACTTGAATTTCAGACATGTCAGGTTTCATTTTTGGGGGTGATAAACTTAAAGCACAATTTCCGTTCTGGCTGAAATGCTTTTAGAAGGAAACAGACTGGGCTCCAGTCCATGTAAAAATGAGCCACRCTTTCAAATGGCAGCCTTCAGGAGGATTTTGAGCTGCCTCTTCATGTCAGCCAGGAAAAATAGGTGTTAGAAGGCACTGTGAGGCCACAGCCTTCTGGAGCATCCCATGGAGCCTACAGGACACCGTGGAAATTCCTGCCTCTGTAGTGCAGCATCCTCTGCTGTGCCTCACTGGCTCTAAGGTGCCAATGTTCTGTTCCTCTCTTCCAGCACAGCCCACAAATCCACAGGGAGGAAGAATCAAGGCTCTTCCTTCCCTGATTCAGAAAACACAGGCTTTTGTATCAGCTTTGTAATATTTCAGGCGTTGCTCAGAGAATTCTTGCAGGAGGCTCAGCTTCCCAACTGGGATGTCTGTCATGCACCTGGAGATTGTGGGAACTGATCTCTTGCAGTTTGTGAGGAAATACAAGTTCTCAGGATCAAAAGTCTCAGTCTAAATCCTATCAGTGTTGGGAATATTATYATTTGTTACTTTTTCATGTTTTGTTATTACCCCTACCCTGGAAGTGATTTTAGAAGGAATATTCTTGATTAAGGYCATTGTTAGTAGCAGGTAAAATGTGCTGGGTTGGGCCAAAAATCCATCCAACCCCTGTATTGTGTGGCCAAAAATAGGAGCAAGGCAAGCAATGTTAATAAATATGTATACAAATTCCCTGAACTATCCTAGCCATAAACAATTTGTTACTAAGGGACACTCTGAGCTGCAAGTGACACCTTTTTGTATCTGATAGTGCTTGGTAGTTTTGTCCTCTGTGAGTTTGTYCAGCAGTTCTTTGAAACCTTGCAAGTTTTTAGTACTCATTAGATCCAGTGCAATGGGTTGCAGGAATGCCAAGCATAGTCTGTGTGAAGAACCACTGCTTTCATGTTTTAATTTGCCAGTTGGCAGAATATCAGGACAATTATGATAAATTAGGGKTTTTTTTTAAATGTAGTTAATTTTAATTTAAAAATGTCTTGTTTTTAAATTTAGAAGCAGGCATAAATAATAGAAGTGTAGGTTTTTGACTTATAATAGTGATATTTCCTCATGAAGTGATCTGTAGAGCAATTTGCATTTCTAGGCTGTATAAGGTGGCAAATCCCACATTCCTGAGCTATTACCATTGTTTTTCTAGTATTGTTCATYTCTTGGCTTAAAGAACAGGCAAAGAAACAAGTAACATAATCTAAACTAAGAGATAACAGCCAAGGGAGCTGCTGAGGTGCTCCTCTCTCCTGCAGATGCACAGCAAGACACAGAGTGTGCATGTCCAGGTCTGTAGGTTCAGAGCTCCCTGAGAGAGGAAGTCTGAGGCTTCCTGCAGTGTCCTGGCAGACTTATCCTTAACCCTGATTTTGCTTTCCTTTCTGTCCTGCTTTTGCTCCTACAGTTTCAYCTCAATTGGGATTTAGGCTCTCTTTGTCTTCAGAGTCCCCGTGTTTTCCTCTGCACTAGGATTCTCGGGGTTTTTTTATCCCTTAACTTTTTTTTGTTTTAATGCCTTGTGTTTTACTTTTCTTGTCCAGCTTTTAGATGTTTTCTAATAAATGTCCTATTAAAGACTGAAATAAAACCAATTAAACATGTATGGATGCCAGACTTGCACAGCTGTATATGTCCCCTTCCAGGTGCTCCACTTTCAGTGAGTTTTAGGAGAGACAACTGTAATTAAAAAGCATTCTATCTCTTCCTGTATAAGTACTTTTGCTGTCCTTAAAGCTCCTCTTGTTACTTTTTCATGGCCTCCTCTAGGCTCATAACCCTGAAAAAAGGTATTAAGCAACTTCCAGTTCCCTTCTCAAAGTCATGAAAATGTAAAAGTAAAAAATATAAAAGTAGTCCAGTAAATTGACCTGCATTTAATATGTAAATTTTTGTGGCTGCAAATCTGGCAGTTCTTGTTTAGAATTGATGGCATCCTGTAGCTCAGAGATACAGAGAAATGCTTTCATAATGAAAAAAAATAATTGGTGAATTATGTTGTTACCTGGGTATTTTATCAATTTTTTTTTTTTCTTAATTCCTTAATTCTGTGGGGATGATGGTTAAACTGCAAAGGACAGGATGGGAGATGGCCATGCCCAATATAAACTCTCCTTTTTTCCCCACGTTTCTGCTTGTGAATATCAAGGAACGTTGCCCAGCTCACAGRAGCACCGTTTCACTTGTGCTGGTGTTTCTGGGCTCACCTCTGTGGAGAGAGCTCTGGGAAGTGCAGTTTCCCACATTTGGGGATATTCCTGGGAGTTAACACTTTTAAAACTCATTCAGCCTACTTATGGACTTTAGAGCTCTGCAGGATTGGGGCCAGGGAGCTTAGCTTTCTGCAGACTGGAATCTTGAGGCACTCCACCTCTATTTCTCTCTGTCATTTATTAGTACATAATATTGGTGCCTTAAAATTCAGACTGTCTTTTAGAGAACAGGAATATATTTTACATTTCTTATTTAGCTCTAGAAATCCACTATGTACATCTAATARCACTGGTCTGATAAAGGAGCAATTTCCCTTTGGGAAGAAAGGAGCAATTTTAAAGTTTCAGAGTTGTTGATAAAATAAGGAGAATATTCCACACTTTCCTGGTTTGGAACAAATATTAATTCCTGCTGTACTCTGACCATCTGTGGCTTTTGGAAACTAAAGGATTTGAAATTTAAAGTAAAGCTGAGGACAATTCTTTGTTGACTCTGCTCTCCATGCATGCTGTAGGATGGSTAAACTCTAACTATAGGTGGTTGGAACAAAGTCTCTCCTATTGTAGACTGTTACCTTTAGCTTGGAATTTCAGCCTGCTTCTTAATGTTTCTAATTTAAACTGTCTCATCCTCATGAAGTCCTTAATACAGTGCATTCCATTATTTATTTTTCCCAGGCTAATGTGAGTACTGCTGTCAGGGTCACTTCACTTTCTGGCTGTAGTTCTATGACACCAGCCACACTTTGCATTTTTGGTTTCAGTTGTTGCATATTACTGTTTCCCTCCCTAGCCTGGTGATAAATGGACATTGCCAGACCAGTGCCACACTGTGACCTGCTTCCCAGGAGATTACACAGTTCTGGAGAGCCACCACATCAACTGTGAGAGGATGCCAAAGCCTGTGTGTCACAGCAACCTTCCTGCTGTGAGGGTGGAGGAAACTTGTGGCTGCCGATGGATGTGCCCMTGTGAGTATCTGTCCATGTGTGCCTCTCCCTCCCCATCACCTGAGATGTTTGACCACAAATGCAATGCTGAGTGCTCAGCCATTGAACACTTCAAAGGTGACCAGGGTGGGAGGAATTGCTGTTTAATTGTTTTACAGCCATTTAAGCAAATAATGACTGTAATGGTTTAACTGATGCTGGAATGTCTAATGCTACTTGCATTAGTTCAGGGTCAGTCTGAGCTTATTTTTTTTGCATTAGCAGAGTGACAGTGTTTTATCAGGGAATCTCACACTCAATTTCCAAAGATGTGTGAGCTGGGAAGGAGGATGTATGGGAGAAATCAGGAATTTATCTTGACAAGATGTAAGCAAGCAATGGATTCTTGGTCCATCTCGGGGCTTGAGGGTTTGGCCTGCCCTCAATCAAGCAGGTGTAGTACAAAAACATAACAGTAAATTCTCCCTTATCCAGATAAATCTCACATTGAGTGTCTGAACAGAAAGGCTGAACATTGATTGGTGCCTGGGCTGGGATCACAGGGACTAAAGTGCATCCACTCATATTTACAGGGTTAGAGGGATGCAGCCCTGAGGCTGGTGTTCCATTTATTAAAATGTAAATGGGTTTAAATCTAAATTTATATGCTTACTTCTTAAAGTAGATCAGAACCCAATATATATGTATAGACACACCTCCTCTTCACAACATATAATCTCAATTTAAAAGGTCCTCTGCTGAGCTGACTGATTTAAGTACAATTTTTTCCAGCCACTGCTTCAAATACCAAAGCTTGTAGCTTGATTTTGATCCTTGAAGCCTTAGACATACAAAATTTTTTACACCCCGAGTTTTGGCGTTTCCTAAAAGTGTATTTGATGATCGAAACACTTTAATACTAACATTTCTGGTTTGCTACAAGGATTTTGAAAAAGTAGAAATATTTTAGATGGATAGTCATAAGTATTTTATAAAGTTTAAAAGATAGTCTTAGTGATACCTACCCATAAGAAGTGCAYCTTTATTAAATTTCTTGATCCTAAACACACAGATAGCAACATGGGACATGCAAGACATACCTTCATAAAATACCTTCTGAGAAGATGAAATGAAAAGAACATTTCATCCCATTAGCTGATTATCATGAAAAACCGTGTAGTTCAGTCAAGATGAGCTAAGAACTGTTTATCTCTYTATGAATTTAATGAGCCACAATACCAATTTTTTTTCCCTAAGATGCTACAACTTTTGAGGGAAAAGTAGGAAGTTACAGAAGGAGGGAAAATTCCCAATCCCCCGCATCTGATTAAAAAACCCCATGGATCAAGTCCTATTTTTAATGACTTCTCAGTGCAGCCAGGGTGGCTCTGTGCCAACTGAAGSAACATCTGCAGTGGCTGAAAAGGTTGATTCTGATGCTGTGTGAGACAAAACTCTCAGCAATCAGTAAAGCAGGGATGGACATAAAAGAGGAGGTGCTGAGTGGGAGCTCAGTGTGAGCCAACATCTCTGTTGTTATGGAAGGAGGCTCATTAGGCCACCCGTGAAACTGCTGCTGAATTGACTCACGATTCACTCATTTTGAGAGCTAAAACACAATTTCCACCCATGGCTTGATGGTGTGGCTGATGTGACAAATGCTTCTGCCAAGAGGGASTCCATGAAAAAGTGTTCTAGGTCATCTGAGTCTGGAGGATGGTTCAGGAGTTACACTGCAGAGGTGCTTGCTTGCTGAACTGGTTACAGACTTTACAGCAGCATGATTTGCAATGTGATTCATGGCTGTTATTGTGCTCTTGGACTACTTTGAAATGGATCACATTRGTGCATTTTGTGCTACAGAAATATAGGAGAAATTTGAAAGGATTCCCATTATGCTTAATTTTTTTATGTCTATGAATAAGTAAACACTTAGAAAAGTGGTTTTATTGTTAACTCGTTTCATTGTTATTTATATATGAACTTCATAAGCGTTTACAGTAAAATATCTGAAGATGTTCCAGTGCTCCAAAAGGATCCCTCCCTCCCTCCCTCCTTATGCTGTTTTTCCTGTGAAATTAAATTTGAAGGTCATTGAATATGAAAAAGATTGTTCTCAGCTAGAAGCAAAGTACTGAATTATTAACAATGGTAATTTTCCTCCTTACATGTTTTGCTGGCATTGGTTTTATTGTCCTTATTATCCTTAAAGCAAGAGATTTGAAAACATATGAGCCATAAGCATCAGGTTTTGCTTTGGTTCTTCTGGGATTATAATCTTCTTTGGTTTCCAGTTTTTGAAGACAAGGAAGTGTTTATAACCCAATGACCAGGACACTGAGCTGTCAGCTGGCCATTGGTTTATCCTGTGCTTCTTATTTCTCTGCAGTTTTCTTGTTTCCTGTCTGAAAAACAAAGTCCCTGGGTATCAACTTGTGATGTGTTTGAAATGGGTGAAATATTGTTATTTGGAATCAAATGTAACACTGTACAGAATATAATGCAATGCAAAGGTTGAACAGTGTGTTACAGTCTTTATACAAACAGGAAAGGGATTTTTCCCTGGGTTTTTTTGTGTGGGTTTTATTTTTTTTTTGTTTGTTTGTTTTTTTTTTACATAAAATCTATTACTAAATCATATTGCATGTGAATAAGTTTTAGGCAAAYGGATTTTCTACAAGTTTAYCCAAATCTTTTRTAATACTGTTCCCAGAGAAAGATATGGCAAAAAACCTCCATGTGTGATGAAGCATTTACCAAAGTTTCTTTTCAATGATYTGCTGCAGCATTTGCAATTCATTACCTTCCTCCCTTTCCCAATTAATTGATTCCCCATGCCCACAACAGTTGTGAAGAAATAGTAAAATTTAAAAGCAAATGCCCACATGGGTTTTTTTGTTSTTGTTTATTTCCAGGTGTCTGCATAGGAAGTTCATCTCAACATATTGTCACTTTTGATGGGCTGAATTTTAAGCTGACTGGCAACTGCTCCTACATCTTATTTCAAGACTTGCACCACGATGCTGAAGTCCTGCTCCATGAAGGGCCATGCAAAGCAGCACTCAGGATGAGCTGCATGGACTCCATTGAAGTGAAGCACCGTGGTGTGACAGTGCAGCTCTTCAGTGACATGGCAGTAAGCAAACACTGTAAATTCAACTGTGTATTGTCTGCTTGTGCTGTAGAATTCAGGTTAAGAGGACAGATTTGTTCCCCTGATCCAGTTTGTCTATTTTTAACATCTCTTCTCCATTTCATGAGACAATCAGTATTCACATAAYGAGCCAGACACGTTTCTCCTTTTGTTCTCCCTGTTTTGCTGGTGTGCCAATGTCAAGAACATGGGATTTGGCAGTGTGTCCCTGACACTTCTGCCAGAAAGGCAGGGTTACAGACAGGACATGCTGCACTCTGATTGCTCTCTTTTGGTAGAGGTCCTTCGTGCTATGTTTGGTCCGTGGGAGAGTGCTCTGTTCTTCACAGAGCTGTGCCTGACTGGAGAGCTGAAGGTCTAGGGAGCTTCTCACCTTGTGTGCAACTGGACCTCAGCATTAGAAGAAAGGGCAGCTTAGTATGCATTACATCTGTTTTATAGGCAGAGAATATTCAAACTCAAGCCATTTTTCAGCCTCTGGCTGCTCAAACATACAGGAGTTGGCCAACTTGTTACAACTATCTCTTCTTACTCATGTAGCAAAAATAGAGTGGACCAAAACACCTGCCCCAAGTTTTGCATGGTGCTGGACAGCCTTGAATTGCACTGAACCAGTTGAACCTCATAGCATGAGGTTGTTAGTAAACATGTGGTGCTCAAAGACTGCACYTATATAGGAAAATGTTAGAAGAGTTGCTCAGTAATTCACAGGATTAAGGTCGAGTACTTCTGTAGGCTTTTAGACTCAGTCGAAACCTGCAGCTGGCACAAATGTCTCTTATGTCCAGATTCAGTTGGATTTTCAGATATTTGTCAAGTCAAAATGTGCTTCAGCTGTAAAATTGGGTTGATTTGTTTGCTAGAACTGATGTGGYGACCTCACCTCTTTTTTTAACAGGTGACTGTTAATGGTGAAAGGGTTCTTATCCCCTATTCCAGCAGTTTGTTTGAAATCACTGCATATGGAGAAATAATGCATGAAATCAAGTTCTCTCTTCTCGGACATAATCTGACATTTACTCCAAGAAACAATGAATTTATTCTGAGACTTAATTCAAAGAGCTTTTCTTCAGGAACAAAAGGGCTCTGTGGTAAGTATGAAAGTTTGTACTTTTAACAGCTTTCTGCTTGGGCTTGAACTTCTATTTATTTTATTGCTATTTGTGACTCTCCAAATCTGTAAACTCTCTGGGTGAACTGGTCCCACACTTTTGGGGAGAATATTGGAAATCTGTGTGTTTTTTTCTACTTTCATCCCCGGTGTAACAGCTCACTGATGCCCAATAATACTTTAGAAAGCTCAGCAGAGACAGCTTTCTGGTTTCTCTTGCTTCAAGTTATCTTTTCAATGATATTTGTCCTTTTTTTTTTGGATGAGGGTTTCATTTTAGATTTTTACAAATTCARTTCTGTGAGAAATATGACCAGTGCTTGCAGTGAAGGTGAAAAATTTGAGTGGGCAACTGCTACCTGGGTGAGTTAATTCTGCTGTATCCTCAGTGGTGTAATTAAGATGCATTACATCTGTTTTATAGGCAGAGAATATTCAAACTCAACMCATTTTTCAGCCTCTGGCTGCTCAGACATACAGGAGTTGGCCAACTTGTTACAGCGATCTCTTCTGACTCATGTAGCAAAATAGAGTGGACCAAAACACCTGTCCCAAATTYTGCATGGTGCTGGACAGCCTTGAATTCCACTGAGGCATCATTTGAACCTCTGTGGCATACCCTGTGCCTCCTTTAGTGAGATGAGAAACAAGACCCAGGGTATTTACGCCTCTTTTGACAACAGCTATAAGGAACATAATGAATTCCTTGAGCCGCCCCACCCAGTGCCACCTGTCCCATCCCTGGTTTTGTCCAGGTTTAGTTCAGCGCTTTCCCTTTTCCCTTTGCTTCCCCGTTGCCAGGGCTGTGTGACCAGAACCACGGGAACGACCTGGCGCTGCGCAATGGCTCTGTCACCGCGGACAGCAGCCTGTTCATCCAGGACTGGACGGTGGCACAGCCGGGCAGGACCTGCGAGAGCCGGCGGGASGAGGAGCGCTGCTCCGAGCGTGTGCCCGGCCACTGCCGCCTGCTGCTCTCGGACCGCTTCGCGCCGTGCCACAGCCTCATCACCCCCAGCATGTTCTACGAGGCSTGCCTGGAGAGCAGCTGCTTCGAGGAGGAGGCGTGCGAGATGATCACGTCCTACGCGCACATCTGCAGGGAGTACGGCGTCTGCGTGGACTGGAGAACGCCGGAGCTTTGCCGTAAGGGTTCCRCGCTGTGCTAAAAGTGATAAAGAAATGGCCCTGCTTTGGGACAGCTCAGTGTAATGTTAATTTTTTGAATGTTAATTTCTTAATATTAATATTTTTAATAGTAATATTTTGAATGTTCCACATCAGGTTTGTTGCACAAGTGGTGTTGCAGGTTCCATAACTGGTTGGTCACCCGCTAAGCTGAATGTTATGARAGAAGTGTTTCTTGGTAAACTGCTAACTGGGAAAATTCCAGGCTAGAGGGGAATAAAGGCRCTGTGAACAGGTAACCCACAGCTGTGTGACAGTACCTGGCTCTGCAGCCACTGAACCTTTGTGGCAGCAGGTTTGGGCTGAGAGTCTGACAGGCTGTCTTAGCAGCAGTTTAATGGGTTTGATACAGACTTTGGATGGTCTGAGGTGGACAGAGAAACTCGTCCTTTGGACTAGTGGGACTGCTTCCCAGCCTGTCACTGTCATACYTGGCACAAAATAAGACTTTTCTTTGTAACAGTTTCACAAAATCCTCCAATTTCTATCAAAGTCAGAACTTTTCAGAATGTGGTGGAAGAGCCAGTGTGATTTTAAGTTTCTGCTGCAGGGAAAAATGGAGAATTATCCTCTCTTTGTGGTGTCATTTCTTGCCAGGACATGCCAGCTAGGCTGACTGAACCAGCTGTAATTTGCTTTGCAAATCTGGTTTTCCTTCTGCCTGGGTTTTGCTTGTTTTGGAGGTGAAAAGTGTGTGGTATGTAGCAGGATGTCAGTATTGCACATTACCAAAACACAACCAAGGCAAACAAGACACTCATGCTAGAACCAAACTCAGACAGCTGTTGCTTTGTATACCTTCTCTCCTAAATTCTCATAGACAAGCAGTTCTGCTTTCTCTTCCTATTTTTTCATCTTTTTTTTTTTTTTTTTTCTTTGTTGTTGTTGTTCCCATTTCTCCTGAAAGCTCTATTAGGAGGCATACCTAAAGATCTGCCAAAAAAATGCAAGGTATCATTAAGTACAAGTACATAACTCTTGAGGTGGCTTATTCTCCACCTTCTCCTGTTAACCTTTCTGCAGTGATGGTTGCAGACATTCAGAGTCCCTCAGCCTATCAGCTTTAGTCAAGTGCCTTAGATGTAGATGTGTGTAGGCATTTTTTTTCCCAGCTACCTGCTCACAGAGTGTCTTGATGTCCCAGTTGGTTTTCTTACCTCCTTCCTCTCTAGTTGAGTTGTTTCTTGTTGCTTTGCTTTCTTTCCCTGGATACTCTTAATTTCAGAACTGGAGAACCAGCATCTTAAAAACATGTTACAAAAAAAAAGTGTGTAAAACAAAACCTTTTTTTTTTTTTCATTTTTTAAGCTCAGACTGAAGGAMTGATGGGATAGGAAGTCAGGAATGTCAGTGTGAGTTTGGCCTGAGCCTCCAGTTAATGTTTGAAATATCTTTCTAGGATCACAGGTTACTGAACACAGTCTGTTTGGAGTACGGTCCTAGAAAGCAGAGGAAGAACATCGCCGGCCATTTTCCAAATTCAGTGCCTCAGCCAGGCTTTGCAATTGTAATTCCAAAGCTGGATGTCAGCAGATTACCTTAGCAACTCTGTGCAATTTTCAAATTTCTACCTTGTTACACAAAGAGTTGCTCATTTTTACACTAATTGCATAAAAGTCTTAAGTATCCTAACAATAGCATCTTCATCCTTCTTCCAGCAAATGCCAGTGTGCAACAACTGCCAGARACTTTAAATTGTCAACATTTGATTTATCCAAGTTGCATTAATGACTAAATAGACACTATAGCTTAATAATCACTCTACCACTATATATTTAATAACAGTRGCACAATTCTGGATTACCTTGCTTCCCTTCTCCCAGTCCACTGAACCCTTGTCATTCTTGTAGAATTTTACTTGAGGTTTTATCATGCCATATTGGGACATTCCAGGCACTACAAGTCCTTCCTGATTTCTGTTCCTAGGTTACTCTCTGGGGTTCAGATACATTCAGCCTGTAAAAGAGAAGGCTTCAGGGTGACTTTGTTGTAGCCTTCCAGTGCCTGAAGGGATCCTACAGGAAGAGAAAAAGACTCTTGACAAGGGCCTGGAGTGACAGGATGAGGGGCAATGGCTTCACACTGACAGAGATCAGGTTTAGATGGGATATTAGGAAGAAATTGTTCCCTGTGAGGGTGCTGAGGCCCTGGCACAGGTTGCCCAGAGAAGCTGTGGYTGCCCCATCCCTGGAAGTGTTCCAGGCCAGGTTGGATGGGGCTCTGAGCAACCTGGGCTAGTGGAAGGTGTCCCTGCCCATGGCAGGGGTTTGGAACTGGATGATCTTTAAGGTCCCTTGCAGACCAAGCCAGTTTATGATTCTATGAAATAATTTGCTTTAACATGGAAAGGGTTAATGCTAAAGACTTKTTTTTGCTGTCTCCATTGGCTGCTAGAAGATTGTGTGTAGACAGTTTAGCTGATGAATGTTTTCTTGTTTGTTTGTTTGGGAGCTCAGGTTTTCTTTCTATGTTTTTTGTCAGGGGACTGAAAGAAAGTTTTGTAAACCTCACAGCAGTCACAGACTGGGAAATAAACACTTTTTCCAATTGAAGCTGTAGAGGAAAATAGACTTTAGGGAATGCACAGTGTGGAAGCTGCGTCCATAGTTTTTTGAATAGCTGTACCCTAATTTTATGTTTGCATTTAGAGACAATATCCTCAGGTTTGTGAACGCATCAATAAAAAGTTTCTGCTGGCTTGCAGGGCTATGCAACATTCCTTGATTCAATTAGTTCTGTTATAAGGCAGTGCAGAAATACAGCAGGCTCAGTGTTGAAATACCAAAATACTCTGTTGGTTAGCTTTCTTTAGTTGTATGGGAACACTGCAGCCTATCAAGTTAAAAAAAAAAAATCTATCTTTCTTCAATGCTATAGTTTGTCCTGGCTATCTCTTAACCATGCCCTGTTACCATATACATAAGGTTCTGAGTTCTTGTCTGTGGCCCAGTGTTGGAAACAAAATTTGACAAGTGAACACTCACTTGAAGCATTATATCATTGTTGGGATGAGTCATATGTTGCTGTGGCCTGAAAATGTGGTTTGCTGATGTGTGCTGCAAGGGACCAGATCTATTCATTGTGTGATGGCTTTCTAAAATTGAAAGAATTCTAAAGCTCAATAGGAAAGATTGATTTCCATTTCTTTAGATCTCTTAAATAAAGGTGGTGTTTTCTTCTCTGCCTTGCTCAGCAATGAAATGTGCCCCACATCTGATGTACGACCACTGCCRCACTGCCTGTGTGAAGAGCTGTGAGAATAACACCAAAGTCAGTGTCTGCAAGGATTATCCCACAGAAGGCTGCTTCTGCCCAGAAGGAAAGGTGGTTTTTGGTGACAGCTGTGTTAGTGAAGATGTCTGCACACAGTGTGTCAGTGAGGATGGCACACACCATCAGGTAACTACATGCACAGCAACCTCTGACAGTGGTTGGAGTTCACRGCTTTGAAAGTAAATCTGTTTTCCCTTTGGACACTTTATTTTCTAGCTCAGTTCCTCCTAATCTGCTGGCTGTCAGCCCCATTTAGCTCCCCTAGTGTGAAATTGGCTGGGACTGGATATAAAGATCACAGCTGGAACTGTACAGACCTGGCAAGGCATGACAATTCCATGTGGAGGGGGGGTCTAGAGGAAAGAGAGGAAGAGTGATGCCATAAGTGAATATTTACCAAGATAAACATCTCTATTCAGCAGACTTTTATGAGTAATGACAATTTAATCATAAATCTGAATCCTTTGCTTAAAATGTGATGTGTTGTCTTTGCAAAGCTCACTGAAATCCTCCTGAGGGGCAGTGGAGAGACAGGGATCAAACTCTTCTTTCTCCCTGTGACCAGGGACAGAATCTGAGGGAATGACTGGAGCTGTCAGGGAAGGGTCWTGCTGGATATCAGGAAATGGTTCTTCCTCCAGAAGGTGCTGGGCACTGAACAGGCTCCCCAGGGAATGGTCGCAGCCCCAAGGATGCCAGAGCTTCAGGAGCATTTGGACAATGCTCTCAGGGATGCACAGGGTGGGATTGTTGGGGTRTCTGTGCAGGGCCAGGAGCTGGACTGGATGATCCTTGTGAGTCCTTTCCAATTAATTTATGAAATATTTCCAGTGGTTGGTGGGGAGTGGTGAGATCAAGTCAACCTTATGTTAGGTGGTATTTTCTATTTTTTTTTTTTTTTTTTTTGTGAGGATAATTATTCCTTCAAGGAAATTCGTCATTTTGGTTTTACTAAAAATCCACTTTGCTTAGTTAAGGCAGCCCTCTCTGTGGCAGTATGAGATTAGGAAAAGCTGTGGATGCTGGGTACCAGACTGCAGGGAAAGACACTGTTGATTCCAGCATCACACWGTGGGTGTGTTCCCTGTTCCAAACTCTTCCCTGTGTTCCCTTTTCCAAGTAACAGGGGTGGTTCYTCTTCACCCCCAGCTACTCAGCTCTTAGAGTTTGCACGCACATCAGCCAGTGCTCTTCAAGCCAGATTTTTGTTACAGGATTTGAAGGGATAGGGACTTTAATTGCAGTGTTTTATGGACTTCAGATCCTTAATGAGATTTTTGGGGAGGCGGATGACAGGGGGGATCAGCTCATGTAGCTGTTTTGCCTCTCTGTCATTGCAGGCTTAGCTTTGTAAGCAATACAACAGGCACTTGAGTAAGAATTTCCTTAACCTCCTTTTCTTCTGGTGTTCATTCCTCTGTTCTTTTCTACCCTAGATTGTGTTTGGGTTTATGGGATTTTAGTCCCAACACTCACAGAGTGGCTTAAAACATGTAACTATCTCTGACTATAGGTGCAGTATGCTTAGATTTGTCCTTTTCCTTTCCTTCCTGTCTCTRAAAGGCTCAGCAGAGTGTTTACCTCCCTATTCACATGGGTGTTAAATATGCATAGTTCTGYGTGGGTAACTGCAGCTTTAATATTAATGATTTCCACTCTCATGGGAAGGAGCAGTGATTGAAAAGTTGTTATTTTTGCTGGTGGTTTCTGAACGTGCTTATTACCCCCAAGTAGTCACCACAGTGAAGGCTYTGGTTTTAGAGGGGATATAGTGCTTTTCCAGTCTTCAGTCAGTTGGAGAGTCAAGTGATGATACTCCAAATATCGTTCATATAAAAATATGCACTATTTATTTCTCTGTGTTGAAGATTTACTAATTAGGGAAAGCAGACTCTTCTCTGTATTTCCCAAAATAACGTTGTTTCCCTTATTACCACCGAACATGCAATCGTGGTATGTAGATGCAACAGTATTGTTACTCACAATAGCCTGCAATTGTATTTATATCTGAGCATTTTTGACACTTAAAACAATAGTAATTCCTCCTCCCATCCACACATTCTTTACATCTTTTGCTAAATTGGCACACTACAGTCATTGCAGAATTATGTGTCTCCTTAGTTTTTTACTGTTAACAGAGCAACCGACCCTTCATAGATAAATCTTCCAAAATCTTCTGATTTTCCAGGTTAATGTTACTCACCTTCATCCACTCCCATCCTCCCATCCCAACATACCAGTGACCAGAGCATGGGATTCCTATCTAACACTCTGTTGGGGTTTTTTCCCTCAGCACATGGAAACGTGGATTCCTGAGAACGAGCCCTGCAAGATCTGCACGTGTCTCGATAACAAGAAGATAAACTGCACAGTCCGACCCTGCCCCACTGTCAGAYGTAAATTCATTTAGCTCTGTGTTTGGACTTGACTTGGTGTTTTGGTTCCTGCCTTCCTGGTTCTTATCCAAACGTGTTTTGTGGATGTTTTTTCCAGCTGTCCAGTGTGGTCCGTGTGAAGTYGCTCGCCTGCGCAGGGGCCCTGGCCAGTGCTGCCCGGAGTACGAGTGTGGTAGGTTCTTGTAAACTCTTGGAATYTTCTTGCTCTGTGCTTTTGCCAGATATTTCTAAGGTATACAGTCCATTAAAAACATTTTTTTTAAATTCAGTGCTGCATTTTTGACACCACTGAATGGTTTTACAATCAGGCACATGGAAAACCAAACAGCTCCTTAGGATATGAGTCTCCATTCACTTCCCACTTTGTCCCTCTTTGTGTGGTACATGAGGAAGGGAATGGAGCAATTTGTTTTTGTCTAAATGACATTAGAATGGTTTTTTTCTCAAGCATTTATTTTTGCATCATCTATATTTGCCCATTAAATATAACATTAGAACCTTAATCCMCATAACCCGAGCTTGAACTCTTCTCTAAGCTATTTTGAAAACAAACTGACCTGCTGAACTGTAATGTACTTCATATTTTAAGACAGGAATTGAGTGTGAGTTTAATGGGGATGTGCGTGTGTGTGTGTCTTTTCTTGAGGACTAAGTAGGCATGGTTTTAACTGCCCTCTGAATTTCTGCTCTCAGTGTGTGATCTGGTTTCCTGTGATTTGCCTCCTGCCCCTGTCTGTGAGTTTGGCCTGCAGCTTGCCCTGACCAACCCTGGAGAATGCAGACCRAATTACACATGTGGTAAGATCGTTTTTCCTGGACACTGGAACACTGCATTTGAGCAATACTGACAACTTCCTTTAGGCATTATTTTTCCCTCTCTGAAAGGTTCAGTTTTGGTGCCAATGTGTAGTGATTTCCCAGACTTGGCAGAAGTKTATTGTTGGCACTTTGAGTACACTTTCAAATTAAGGACAATAAAAACACTTTACTCTTGGATGTGTCTTCTCTGACCCTGATGGTTATTTTATAAATCTTCTTGTTTGTGTATGAGACAAGAATTTTTTTGGCAGGGCGGGAACTTTTCTGAGTTCCTGAACCAGAGCCTTTTATATCTGCATTACTCYGCAGGCTTTAAGCAGATTTATTACAGTTCGAGGTGGTGATTAATGCCTTGCTGCCAGAGAACTGTCCTGTTCACTGGCAGCACTCTGAGAATCCACGAGCTTGACACGGTGCCCGCCTTTTCCTGCCAGCCTGCAACAGGGAGATGTGCAGTTCCATCCCAAGACTTTCCTGCCCGTTGCATCGGACGCTGACCGTGGTCAAGACCGAGTGCTGTGACAAATACGAGTGTGCCTGCAGCTGCAGGAACTCCACAGTGAGCTGCCCTCTGGGCTATCTCTCCCAGTCTCTCACCAATGACTGTGGCTGTGTATCAACCACCTGCATTCCAGACCGGGTAAGGAAGTGAAATGTCTTTTCCACGGATGAGAGTACCTTTTCCACATGGAGCGGCAGCACCAGAGCAAGCAGGCAGCCAGCTAGATACAAATAAACCCCCAATGAGGCTGCTGGAAAGTGATGCCAGGGCATTTTTAATTTACAAGTGCCTGAAAGAATCACACTATTGCTTCATACTGTTGCTTCTTTTGTTACAGAAATTTATTTTGACATAACCAGTCCTTTTTTTGTAACTTTGAGATAGTATAAAAAAAAACATTGGAAACTTAAAGGTCATTCAGGCATCAGGAATTTCAGGGGTGATTTTTATTTTCAGGTAGCAGGTATACATACTGTAGGACCACTACCATTACTATATATTCTTCCAATCCCATACTAAATTTATTGACATGTTTGGTACACCTTAGACCTAAAATTCCTTGTGTTCTTTGGTTACCTTTTTCTCTGCCTGAGAAGGTGGTGTGTCTTTTAAGAACTATATCACCACTTTTATRTTTTTGCCAAATTATGACTCTGCTAAAGCTTCACTAAGGTATATTTTTCTTATTTTTCCAACCTTTTATTAAGTTGTTATATTATGTTAACCTTTAAGATAAGGTTTCTTAGAGGAGGGGTTGCAGGGCAATGTAACTTTTTCATTAAACCTGAACATAGGGTTACATTGTCTTGCAGCTCARGACATTTACCTTTTATTGTCCATTTCTAAGTAGTTCATAACCTTGCATAATTCATTTCATGTTTCTGGGACTTACTTGCTCTAGCTATAAAAATAAATGATGTTCTTCCCTTTAATACCACGCTGTAAAATTTACTAATAGAAAGTTCAATATAAGGTGTGACTCTGCTTTTTAGGAGTAGCTGTGGTGGCCTGAGGATATAAGAGGATGAAAGCTCTTAGCTCCGAGTAGGATCTCTTCAGATCCAATGGTTTAGCCAGAAGCAGTTTTGTCTTCAAGGCTCCTTCTAGAGGACTTACTTTTTATTATCCCTAAATATTGTGTCACATTACAATTATAGGAAACTGAGATCCCAGGCAACTCCACTGACTGCAGATAAAACTCTCCAATTAATTTTGTATAAAACAGTAGCTTTGTTTGTACTTATTTTTTCTTTCCTCAACAGACTGGCCACAATATTAAGACCTGTAGCATTTTTAATGGATTCAAATATTCCACAGACTTTATGGTTGACTTCCCACCTTTTGGAACCAGCAGTGCGCTCTTTTATGTATCAATTATTGCATTTAATAGGTGTGTGTGCACAACAACATAGTCTATCCTGTTGGGGCAACCTGGGAAGATGGATGCAGGGAGTGCTCTTGCACGGGTGTGAGGGATGATGTTACAGGACTTCAGATGCCAGAGTGTCGTGACAAAGAATGTAACACGTTCTGCTCTCGGGTGAGTAACACTTAAACCAGTGCAATAACCAGCAGAGAGCCCTGGTGGGGCTCTGCAGTGATCCCTTTTAAGCCTTCTTGTTTAAAGAGTAACCAGAGAAAATTAGAAAAATAACTGTTGTRGCAGTAGATTATCTTGGGAGCAGAATCTAAGAGCATTAGTTCTGAGCATTATTGACTTTTAGGGTTATTGTTTTAGGGCTGCATCCTGCTGCCAAGAAAATCAGTGACAAATTTATTTTACATTTGACAGAAGAAAAACTGCATCCTGAAGTATCTGTCATTTACCCCACTTGCACAATAAGTGTTCATGATGGCTGAGGTTCAATTGCAGATGTCTGTTCTAGCTCAAGCTCRCTTTCTGAAGTTCCCATTTCAGCTCTGTCTGTTGCTCAGCTCTGCCTATTGTAGCAGTAATAACACCTCRTGCTGGGACCTTTATTGTGCTCAGACATCTGCTACATCCTATAAAACCCTGTGGTTTACTTTTGGAAACCTGCAAAGGAAGTGCAAGCCAAATTGTTTTATTGATTTAGATGGTCAAACAGGAATAGACAGATAATTGGTAGAAAGAGTTGGTARAGGAATGTGATTTAAGCCAGATATTAGGAGAAGGTTCTTCTCCCAGAGGGTGGTCAGGCRCTGRAACAGCTCYCMAGGGAATGGTCAGAGCCCAAAGCCTGACAGAGCTCAAGAAGTGTTGGGACATGGTGGGATTGTTGGGGTGTCCTGTGCAGGGCCATGAGTTGGCCTTGATGATCCTTGTGGATCTTAAATACTGCATCATTGTCTAGGAGCAACCAAAAACCCCCAATCCATTAGGAAAAAAAATAACAAAGCAAGTGCAGAGTTTGGTGAGAAAGTTTGAGGATGCCAAATGCAGACACCATGAGAGTAGATGTGGGAGTTTGTACCTGTTGCAAGAGAATCCCTTCAGTTTCCATGTTGAGACAAGACTTGTCTCTGTTATGGCAATTTTAATGAAATATTGGGTCTAAAGTATCTGGTTGTGTTTCAGCTCAGAGCAATAATTTWTCCATAATTTGTTATTCCAATAAAATCTCATTAATGCAGAGCAACARTTCCTTGACATTGCAGCATCCAAAAAATCTGGTTAAAAACACATAAAAAGACTTGGTGGAAACAATGSCAGTTCTTTATGGAATTTGTAACTTCTTCAGCTCCTTTGATGGTTATCAAGGCTGTACAAACAAAACTGTAGCTGTTAGACTGGAKAGCTCAAGATTTTTTTCTGATCCAGTAGGTATTCATATCAAGGATATCAACAGTGCTATCATCCAGTTTTAACTGTCCTTAAACTAACTTTTCAGTTCAGATTAGATGGCATTAAAGGTTTTATTTATATCAAATATATACTTTAATCATGACTCATTACTAGGGTGATATTTAAACTCTCCGCTGCTCCTGGTTATTAATTTCATATTAATTTCATGYCAGGTGTTAAAGTTGTGCAGTATCATTCTTGACAGTGTCATCTGACTTTTGTGGTAACAGCTTGGAGTTTTTTTTATCTTGCTACACAAAAAAAAAAGGGAAAAAACCCCTAAAAATCCCATAACATGTACTAACTCTTGGTTTTTACTTCTCTTGAGTTTGCCATGCAAAAAGTTGCATCTGATACTTCAGATGCTTCAGACATGTATTTAGCAGATCAAAGTAATGTAAAACCAAATGCTCAACARCACAACTTTTCTCTCAAAGCTGGGTCAAGGTCTGGCAACACATTTTATGATGTTATATGAAATAAACTTCTGCATCAAAGTCCATTGATAATCCAGGTATGCTAATGTGCTTCATATTGCAAATCAGGGACCGTTCATGAAGGGAGGGAGCAGTTGGGAATCCCTCAGTAATTCAGTTAGGCCAAGATAAAATTATACTTATTTTTACAGGTGTTTTTCACATGAGCAATATTATGTGACAGAACATCATTCCTTCAACTCTCTACTGAGATCAGAGTTATGTTTTTCCCCTTGGACACTGCCTAGCTATTRCATATAGAGTATTTTATTTCTAATTAGGTTAAAGCTTTTTGCTTACTTACACTTAGATATTTCACTGTTTCAGTATTTGGCTGCTTGCTTTAGAAGATTAAGATGTATTAAAAGTGAGAATTAGGATTCCTGTTGTTTCTGTGGGTTGGGGACTTTTTTTGACCTATTTTGCTGGATTTAAAAGTTTTTTCTTTAATAACAGAAGGCCTACTCTTCAATTTTCATGCAGCTTATTTAGTTTTCTATAATTAAGTGTTTGATAAGATACATAATCTCTACTGTTGCATGGTAGTTTCATTTTGTTATCCTAATTTGTAGAATTTTTTCAAATGCCTTATGCAGGTAAACTGTTGGCTTAAAATGTTTTAGACTTGGCAGTGCTGGCTTAATGTTTCTACTTGGTCTAAAAGGTTTTTTTTTAAGCTAAATGGTTCAATAAAAACATGAAATGATCAGCCAAAACTGGATTACAAGTTTGAGCAATCTGCATCCTCCCTCTGCTTTAACACAGATGTCTGAATGTGCCCAGACTGAATCCTAACCTTGAATTTTCTGGAATGGGGAGGGCAGCTGTGAGTGCTGATGAACCTCCAAGATACCACAAGATCAATTTTTACCTTTAATTTGGCTTTGTAAAATACTGTTTCATATATATATATATATATATATATATATGATTTTTTTTTCATTATTAAGGAAACCCCTCGTAATTATATCTGTCCTTTTTCAAATTCTCCTTTCCATATGAGGTTCCTAACATTAAACATCGATCCTAAAAGAAAACACTGGCATTGGCGTTCTTGTTTGCCTCCTCTTCCTGGATGAGAAAGTCCTTCTCTTTTCTTTGCTCCTCCAGGGCTACAAGTACRTTGTGCCAGAAGGGGAGTGCTGTGGGAGATGTCAGAAAACTGCCTGTGAGGAGCTGCACTTTTGGCCTCGGGGTGATGAAGATCCTCCTTTGCATGAGGTGAGGCACCAGTGGGATGGACACTTTCCCTCCWAGCAAAAGCCCCCTGGAATTATTTTGTGTTCCATGGAAGGAGAGGACGATGATACCAGCTTTTTCTTGTACACATCAGGCAGCACTGAGAGTGTTTTGACCTACCCAGTCAATTCTCACGTGCAAATCCTCCCCACCCTTTTCTGGGCCAGATTTTTTGYGTACAATTACTAATTTCAGCCATGTTCATTGGGTATAATGCCTCCCTGGCTGTCAGCTATTTGTTTAAATTATCCCAGGTAATTTGTGTTGCAATCTGCTGCTGTCTTAAGGAAAAAAAGCTTGTAACTCTTCTGTCATTAGTGAAGAATTAGGTATTTAACCCACTGGAAGAATGTGTTTCCTAACTTTCTGAGCAAAGATGTTTGAATGGACTGCARTTGGGGATCTGATAATCAGTTTTGCTGTTCTTGAAGTGTATTCAGAGTGGCATCAGTGAAAGCATCAAACCACAAATCACTGAGCAGGTCCTCCCAGCACTGAACATCTGGCAGCATCTTCCTCCTGACCTCTGTTGATGTCTGTTCTCATAAATAGCACTTGAAGTTCCCGCTTTGTCTGGCCTGTGGCTGATGATAGTAAGAGAACTGTCAACAGGATCTTGTCTTTTCTACATTTGCAATTGTTTCAGGTCTAGAGACTATTGCTAAAGCCTCCTTTGGGCTTAAGCAGAGCTGATTTGCAGCAGGTTGCAGCAGAAAGAGGGGCTGCTCAGCTGCAGTGCAGTGCAGTGCAGCCAGTCACCAGGGAATAAATGCAGATTTAACTCCAGTTAGGAGTACTTTTCCTTCTTCACATGTTATTTGACCTTTCCCTTTCAAAGCATACTCCTGTAATTCTTATTCTCTACAAACTCAGCATGCTCTATAAACTGATTGTCACCGTAAGGGTTTTTGGAGAACTGTTGAATGACACTGCTCCTGATGGAGTAAATGTGCTTTTGGCAATCCAGCATCTGCCTGGGGTGGCCTTCCCTCTCTCCAGGGGCAGAAATGCTGCTGCTTGTGTTTAATCCTCTCACAACTTSCCCCTCAGGTTGGCACGGAGTGGCGATCCCGCTGGAACCGCTGCATCGTCAACGAGTGTGTCCGGGTGAACAATGAGGTTTTTGTGCAGCAGAAGAATGTTTCTTGCTCCCAGATGGATGTTCCTGACTGTCCAGAGGGAACTGAGCTGCGCTGTGACCAAGTGATAGACTGCTGTCCTTCCTGCAGATGTGGTAAGCTTTGTCTAACGGGATCACTCCAGCATGAATTGTTTCATGGGGTGATTTTCTGTTTCTCAACAACGGTTTTAGAAGTGTGTGTTTGGGAAGCATAGCCCTACTTCGAAGGGCTCCTGTATAATTCAGACACTGAGTACAGAAACATCTGCTGCTGCATCCAAAGCCCCATGAGTAAAASGGGAGGAGGGAATTCTGCCTTCTGCAGTACCTGAAAGGGAGCCCACAGGAAAGAAGGAGAGAGACTCTTGACAAGGGGAATGGCTTTGCACTGACAGAAGCAGGTTTAGATTGGATAATGGGGAGAAATTGTTCCCTGTGAGGGTGGGGAGGCCCTGGCACAGGTTGCCCAGAGAAGCTGTGGCTGCCCCATCCCTGGAAGTATTCTAGGCCAGATTGGATGGGGCTCAGAGCAACCTGGGCTAGTGGAAGGTGTCCCTGCCCATGGCAGGGGGTGGGAACTGATGATCTTTAAGGTACTTTCCAAGCCAAGCCTATGATTCTATGACTCCCTAACATAGTCTTGGCTCAAAAGTCTAAATCAAAACATTAGGGTAAGTGGCCCCAGTCTGGGAAGACTCACAGTGATGTTTAGTTGACAAGTGTGTGTGCAGCCACMGGGTGAGGAGGGAGCAGTAGGAGGAAGAGTGGATATATGCTCTCTAATTTGCATACAACCTGAGTTCATCTTCTGACAGTGTGAGGCTTGAACTGGAGGGGAAAGTTTATGTTCTGCCATGTACTTGTTCAAAAATAGCTCAGCCAGAGATGTTTTTATGCAGCATCAAGTATAACTCTGACAAATTGTTGCATTTCAAGGTATAATGTAAGGGGGCTCAGTTATGCCTCTTTRCAGTGAAACTGGATACAAATTTCTTCAAGCTGGAACTGTAGGGAGTCAAAAAAGCATAAGTGAGAGATAAAATCATGGCRTTGTCATTACAATGGTAATGATAAATGGAATACTTTTTTCTTTTTCAGTGCCCCTGAATGGTTGTCCTTTGAATGGCACTGTTATTGGGGTAAGACACAAATTCCTTTTACTTGTTGAGATGGCAGGATATTTAAATAAATGAATGAGCTTTTGAAAGACACACACTTGCCAGAATATACACACACAGAATACAGGGCAGCTTTTTTTTCCAGATAGAATCTCTGCAAGTGAGATTGTGGAGTAAAAGCAGTGCTGGGGGCTCAGCATGTCTCYGTCCAGCTCCTGACTCTGCCAGGGTTTTCCTGTATGACAGTGAGCATCTCTGCAAAATGGGGACAGCAATGTTTCCTTATCTTGAAGGATGCTTGAAAAGAGTGCTTAGAAATTGTGGTAATGTGCATTTTGTGATGATTTGCAGACTACCAAGCACACAGGAAGCTCTCTACGAGGGTTAATCTCCCAAGTGATCCTTGCCCACTTCAGGGAAGCAGAACCTTCCCACATTCTGCTTAGAGGATAAAGCAGATTAAAGCAAGGATGGAGACTTCCTCCACCTGTGTGGAAGGAAAGGTATCCCTCCTTGGCTGTTAGCAGGAACAGGAAAGCTGAGCTTCCTCCCTCTTTGACCTCTTTTCCCTTTCAAGATTCCTGCTGATATGCCCTGTGAGGAAATTTTTTCTCAACTGCATATTTAATGGATAGATTAAGGCATGTTTAACCCAGCCCATGACAGTGGGGATGATGGGAGTTGAGCATCTGACCTCATTTATGCTGAATTTATCTTCGGAGAGCTCTGTCAATTGTCCATTGTTTCCCTAAATCCACATTCTGGCAGCACCTCTGGTGTCAAAGAGCTCTAACTATTCTCACCATCCCCCAGGGAAACAGGTTCTCTTTACTCATTTAACCTAACTTTAACCTACTCATTCCTGCTTTGTCAACATGTGTCTTCCTTTTTGATTTATTTGAAAGTAAATTTACTCAAATCTCTCTATATTTTAATGGTGTGGCAGAGAGAACCTTTTTCCATCTATTTCTTGTGGTTAGAATGTTTTTTTCATTGTCCAAAGGCATAAGTTTATAATTTTTTTAGGTAAAACCATGTCATCAAGCATCAGTCCTTCTGTGTAGAGATGACTTCCCTGTAGAATTAAATCCAGGGAAAAACTCCTTTTTACTTGTCAGAAAAGAAAACCTTTTGTGTTAGAACACTGTTTTAAAAGTGATAAATTCTGGAATCATCTACTTTTTCTCTTTAATCTCTCTACTTGTTTCCTCTGTTGTATGTTGACAGAACTAGTTGGCATCCTAKAAAGACAATATTTGTAGGGAATGTCAAGCAGGACAGTAATTAGCAGCTCTTGCCACCTTCTCCTATATAGGATTATATATTCCATATAAATATATATGTAAATAATTTCTGTATTGCAAACCAAAGCTCTTTCCAGTTGTGTGCTGTTCCACRTGACCAACTAATTTTCTTCTCCTTCAAAAAATGTTCACCTGCTCTGTCAAGTAAAGTACTTTTCCCTCTCTTCAAGCACTTCAAAATATTTAYAAATAATTTAAAATGAAACATAAGCAAATTTTGAAACAAAATGTCACGTTGAAGGCAAAATGAGAAGTGTCTGTGTTTTGAAAACTTCAAAATAAAGTCTCTTCTGCAATATTGAAAAAAAAATCCTAAAATTTCTTAAACTAGCTTCATTTAATGACTTACTATAAGTTAATTAGCTGTATGTCTGAAATATTTTAGCATCTGGCATCACTACAGCTTTGTCTTGTATATTCTCTGCTTCAGTGACTGCTTCCAGAGTCCTGGTCAGGAAGGAAGATGTGTCCACGAAGTTTATACTTCCTGGATTTCAAACCCTTTATGTTGGGTCCTTTAAGAATAGGCTTCAAGTTTCATTTCATATCAAGGGAAAACTTTTCTACATTAACTCCTTCCCTGAATAGTCCAAGTTTTGAGTTTTTAACTGCATTTCTGGTAATTGACTGTGTSCTTAATCCCTTTACATTTTTGTCATGTATCTGGTTACCAATATTATATTCCATTAATTTGGTGTATTGCATCCACTCTGCTGTTCTGAACCATGCTGTGGGTTTTAACTGCAAGCTTCCAAGCAGGTGGCTGTATTTACCAAGAGGATTATCTGTATCTCTCATCTGTTTTCTCAAGCTTTTACTGAGTAGTGTTTTTGAAGGTGATCTGAACACATTTGAGCTTTCTGCAGGTTATTTTGGTGACACTGGGTTAGCAAGTACTCCCATTTCATTCCCAGCTACCCAAGAAAGCACGATAGGTGTATTATATAAAGGGAAAAATCTGTGTCAGTCCATTATTTTGTCCAGTTCTGGCATGCTAAGCAAATTTGGGATCAGGGCAAGACCTTTYCCCGAAAGTTCGAGGCACCTGTGTGTGAAGGTTTCATTTCAACATATCTCCAGTAATCACTGTGTTCCTGCCTCTCACAGTGATAGTCCCACGAATTCAACTTTATCTATTTTGTACTTAATTGGAAAGTTAGAACTGTTAGAAGATTCCATGAGGATATCAGTGATTAGTTGTGGCTTTGTAGACCCTTTCTTTATGATGTTAAAACCTGGACCCACTGAGGCATTCTTTGATGAACCATGTCATGTGGTCTGCACTAGGACTGTCACTCTGGTGTCTGACTGCTTTCCAGTGTTCAGATCARACAAGAAATCTGGTGTTTCATGGAATATTTGCTSTCCATCTGTTGTKGTGTAACCCCAGCCAGCAGCCACTAGCTCACTCCCCACCAGCAGGATCGARGAGAGAATGGGAAGTGTAAAAGTGRGGAAACTTGSRATGGGATAAACCCTTTATCCTGGGTTGGGATAAAGACAGTAAAAGTAAAATCTGGGTAAGGAAAGCAAAACAATGAATTAATTCACTGCTTGCCTTGGTTGGGCAGGTGTTCAGCCTTCCCAGACAAGCAGAATGGTGACTTGGGAAGACAAGYGCCAYCACTCCAAACATYCCCCCTTCCTCCTTCTTCTCCTCACTGTATATTCCAATCATGATGCCATAAGGTCTGGAATGTCCCTTTGGTCAGCTGGGGTCACCTGYCCTGGCTGTGTCTCCTCCCAGCCTCCCGTGTTCCCCCARGTCTCCTCAGCTGACTGGCAGTAGGAAAAGCAGAAAAGGCCTTGCCTCTGTGCAATCCCTGCTCAGCAATAACAACATCCCTGTTGCAGCACAAATCCAAACCACAGCCCCATTCCAGCCACTGGGAAGGAAATCATCTGTACCCCAGCCAAAASCAGCACACCCTCTCTCTCCAGCAGCAAAATTTTGAGTGTATCTCCATGCTTGCCTCCACTGAGGTTTTTTAACCCTCCAGATTAATGATGGCCAATACAAAAGGTTAAACCTGGAAAGCTGAGGAATCCCATGKTCAGGTCTCAAGCTGAGCTGTTAAAAGACAGGGATCTCCCCCTTGGTATTTCCTCTTTCATCATGTATTATGTGGAGGATCCTTTTTCTAGACCTCAGGAGAGAGTCATTACTGTTACTGGTTATAGAGGCCTGAGGACCTCTGTTGTCCTGGGGCACAGAATAAGAATGTAGTTAAAATTCTGGGCTCAGAACATTTTTCCTTCAGAGTATTGGCTCTAAACTACCCATAAATGCATTACTTGTACACTGTTACTGTGGCCAGCTTCTTGGTTTTACTCCATTTATTTCACGAGCGTTTAGTATTTGAAAAAGGAATCTGCRGATATGCACAGTTCCAAATGAAATCAATGGTGACATTCCATTAATAGCTGAAGCACAATTAAAACCTTTACTAATCTAGAAAAATTGTCTATTTACCTTATTTAGTAGTWTTTTAGAAATTTGTGAAAGTCTTGAGTAGGCCGCTTTGTACCTTCAACCTTTTGTGGTTTGTTATGTTGGGGTTGAAATGAAGGGCTTTGCRCTTGGGAGGAAGAAAGAATTTGTCTTCAGAATTCCTTTCAGTGCAGGGTAACAAATTACTGACTCCACTTATTTTTGTTTCTTAATGGTTTGGCATTTTTGCTCTGCATTTTAAATCTCTTTTTTACTTGCTTTGAAAAGGTGATGGGATCCCGAAAACAAGGTGCTGGGGAAGAGCTCAGGGAATAGTGTTCAGCCTGATTTTCTTATAACTGTGGACAAGTATAGTTCTTCAATCAATAATTCTAGTTTTTTTTTTTTAATTTGTCTTTTTTTAATTTTAGGCTTTTAGGTTCTTAGAGATTCCAAGCAGTGTTACAAAAACAATAACAAGCAGTTTCTGCCCATAATCTGTGGGTTGTGATGGCTCTAGAAGAAAATTTTGTTGCCAAATCAATTCATTACAGTCAAAGAAATGAACTCTTGGCAACCACATAAAATAAAAAAAAAAATCTTCCTCATGATTTTCAAGGATCCCTTTCTTGATTTGTAAGCAACAAAGAAATGCCAGTGCCATTTCTCAGATTAAGGACTTTCTAAAAGGGCTTTCTTGAGAAATAGCTTGTGCCATGCTGATGGTTCTGGAACTAGAGATGAAAAAAATTGGGGTCTCTGGAAACTTGGCAGCACGGGTTTATTGCTTCTCTAGCAAAGAATTACCATGCAAGATTTGATGAAAGAGATTTAACCTGAAGCCACTTGTTGATGTGAATTTTGCTGGTGAGATGGTCCCTGGCTGACAGACTGGTTCTGCTGTTCCAGCACGGGAGGCGCCTGATGGTGGATCCGTGCACGACGTGCGAGTGCTTCCAGGCAGCCCCTCGGAAATACACCCTGAGGTGCACCAAGCTGAACTGCCAGGCCTGCCCAGGGGTGAGTGGGGCAGGTTGGGGATCTGCTTAGGGGTGTGTCTGGTCAGAGTCGTGGTGTTCTCTGCACACCTCAGTTTACATCTGGCACAACTCTGGGGCCTTTGGCCTTYCTTCAGGTTCTTCTGGGAAGTGTTGGCTCTGTGTTCTTTCCATGAATTGCACCAAATCTGATCTAAATCCTCCACRTAGCAAAGATAACTTTACATGGTACTCTGCTCCACAGGCACAGTTTCTTGTTTATTTTAGATGACTTACCCTTAGGGCAATCTAAGGTTTGGCAAATAATTTGCMAGAGGAACTGCTGAGTCCTCTCTCCTACAGTGTTATATGTCCCTCCAGGGACTGGCAGCTCAGTCAGATCTCCATGCTTCAGGCCTTTCCTATGACTCTTCCAAACTSTCTAAATGCCGGGATCCGTGGCATTTGTTTGGTTCCCATCCCATGCCTTTGCTGATTTGAAGTGATTGTCCCCATCAGTTCCCACTGTTTTTTGAACTTTTTGCTGCTGCTTTGGTCCATCACCTGCAAGGAATGACTTTGGCTGAGAAGGCCAGAGGGAAATAGCTTCCATTTTTCTCCACTGACCAACAGTGTGAATTGCCTCATTAGCTCTGTTCAGTTGTGTAGTTTTCTCTCCTAGTACCAATACCTCAAGTAGAAGGAGACCTAAGTGAGTTGCAGGGGCTGGTKTGATCTCCCTGTGTCCAAAGAGCACAGACCAGCAGCTAAGTTCCACAGAAAAAAACTTAAATGCCTTTTCCTCTTTTTCATCCTTTCCCTGGATAGTGGATGGAGCCCAATGGGCCCAACCAAACCCAGGGCCTGTGCAAGAGATGACTGTGGTACCCAAAATCCACATCTCTAACATGATCATGTGGAATTCCTGGCTGATGTCCAAGAGAGGCATCAGGGCACTGATTGGGTCCCTAGAACAGAGTTTTTGATGAGTCCAATCTCCCATCCTGAAGCAGAACTGGAAAAGACTGGAAATGTACTTAAGTCTCTKTAGAGAGTAATCTCTACCAATAAAAGAATTAGAGCAAGACAGCAGGCTCAAATTATTTCCTGCAACCCTTTTTCTTGAAGAATTGTCAGCAATGTCCCAGCTGGCCTGTTGTGAGTAGAAAAATGATGTTGTGACTTCCAAATGATGTCCAGGGACCGGTCAGTGGTTAGGACAACCCAAGGCCAGCCAGTTTCATGTGGAGAATGCAGCTCATAAATTCATAAGTGTTCCACTTGTCCACTGKGCCATCAAACTGGCCTTGACCCCTTTTATTTGGTGGTGTGGATGTAGCCTGTGCCAAAAAGGACAATCTGGAATACTTTTTGTGGTTCTAGACTCTAATATCACCCCTCCTGTAAGGTTTGATTATAGACATAGGCTTCTGAAGGGAAAATAAATGACCAAGCTCAGTGCTGAGCATCTTTCTCAAAATACAACTTCCACAAAATGTAACCTGGCAGATCCATGAAAAAACACCCAGACAGACCAGATTGAATTTGTTGCCAGAGATGTGTGTGCATGTGTATGTTCCCACACAAAGGTACACAAACATCCATTCTTGCTGCTCAATGCAAGGAGCCAGCTGTAGAAATTAAAGGTAGAGGAATCAATACAAGATTTAAAAAAAAAGGGGGGGAAACATTCCTCTCCTGCTTCTTTCACCACCCACACATTTCCCAAACAGCTCCTTTTCCCCACGTGACCCAAAAGTACAGACTAGACAGAAAACCCTGAAGAAAGGGCTATTTCCAGTTGGGCTTATTAAGGACTGTGAACTTGTGTYTGGGAGATGTGCAGCTACCCAAAGGAAGTTGCAGGTCTAGGAGTATATATCCCTTCCTTGCCATTGTAATGAATTTGTGGAGGCTTGAGGGGAAAAAAAATAAGATATAGAATGTTTTCATCCCCCTAAGGCCAGTGGGATTCACACACTTCACAGAATCTTTCCTCTCTCAAAGCCTTTGACTTCGTGGTATACCCAGACTGAAAGCARTTCCTTGCTAATGGATAAAATTTGAGAGTACAAATGGGTTAAGAGTACCAATTCTCTCAGGAGCACCTGCTTTCTCCTGAATGCTGAAGTTGTGTGAGGAAAAGCACTGGCAATTGAAGTGCAGCCAACTCCAGCATATTCTGCTCAGGAGGGTAATTTTTTTGGTCATTTTATGACCTGCTTTAGGTGCTTATATTTTTGCCAGTTGGGAAAGTTCACCTAAATAACAATGAGCTATGTTTCCCCCCCCAATGATTTAATAGTAACCCCCTCTCCCCAAATTCTCTTTCTATAAAAAACATATGGATAACATGCATGCCTTCACTGAACCAGAAAGTGTTTGTTTTCTTAAAAAGGTTCATCTCATCATAAGCAGCTGTTGGTTATCTGGAGCAGCTGGGGACGTTACTGTGGGACACTTCATGTGTTAGCTCAGTTCCTTTCTGCTTGCCTTGGTTGTTTCCTTTCCATTATCCACTCTATAGCTTTCTGCCTCTCCATCTAGTGCTGTTCATTCCCCTATGCTATATTATTCCCCTTTACTTACTTTCTTTCTTTCTCTCCTTTTCCCTTTTATTATATTGTCATCACCTTCTCTGATGCTCTTTTACTCTCTTGTAGTGTCAAGCCGTTTTCTTTTGCTTTCCATACTCCAAATTTTCCTGCTTAGCCTTGTTCTGCCCTTTTCCTGCCCAATGCTTACTAGATATTTTCCCCTTTTCTCTCCAGTTTCAGCGCTTCTAACTACTTTTCCATGTCTCACTGTGTGGAATGCATTGGTTTTACTAAGAAGCATTCTGTTGGCTATTGTTTTGTCCACTGAATCTTTTTTTTTTTTTTTAACCTTAAAATAAATATGGGATGCATGCTTAAAACAAAATAAACCTAGAAAAATATCCTTCACCTTCTAGAACTACAGAAGGCAGGAAATCCCTGGCTCTTGCTGTGGAAAATGYGTGCCAACTTCATGTAGCATCAGGCTGAGAGATGGAAGAGTTCAATATCTTCAGGTAAGTTTTAAGCACTCTTGTTTATGAGTAAATGTAAATGTATCATCAGCTTCTGTTGAACCTCAGGAAAGTGCATTTTTCTTCCTTTTTGATTAGGTAGCATGGTATTACCAGCATTTTTTTGTATCTCAGAATGATCAAGGAACTTTGTAAATGAAAAAAAAGGAGACTTTATACCACAGTGCAAAATTCTAGAGGGRCATTCTAGATTCAGGAATGTTATCAAGGAACTTTAACTGGAATATGACCTCAAAATGGTATTTAGAGGAAATGAAACCCCTCATTTTAAGTGTGAAATAGTTAAGTTGAAAATGTGAATTTTGAGAAACTCAAATAGTAGAATTTGAGCACAGAATTCTAGAATGGCTTGGATTGCAAGGAACCTCAAAGATCATCTTGTTCCAATGCCCTGCCATGGGCAGGGACACCTTCCAGCAGAGCAGATTGCTCAGAGCCCCATCCAACCTGGCCTCAATGCATGATTCCTGTTTTTGAATAGGAATGGATATTTTTCTGGTTAAACCCCATTCTCTGTCACAAAAGACAGTATCTAAAATTTTATTTTATTCCATTCCTGTGAGAAGTCTTGGATGAGGAGAATATGGGAAGGGCCACAAAGCTGGGGGAGGGTCTGGAGCACCAGGAGCAGCTGTGGGGGGACTCAGCCTGGAGAAAAGGAGGCTCAGGGGGGACCTTCTGGCTCTGCACAACTCCCTGACAGGAGGGGACAGCCAGGTGGGGATCGGGCTCTGCTCCCAGGGAACAGGGACAGGGCAAGAGGAAACAGCCTTGAATTGCACCAGGGAAGGTTGAGATTGTATATTAAATTTTTTCTTCACTGGAAGGATTGTCCAGCTTTGGCACAGGCTGCCCAGGRCAGTGGTTGAGTCAGCATCCCTGGAGGGATTTTAAAAATGTGTGGATGAGCTCTTAGAGATGTGGTTTTGTGGTGGACTTGGTTGGTAATGGGAGGTTAATGGCTGGACTTGCTCTTAAAGGTTTATTCCAACCTAAATGATTTGGTGTGGGGATGGGGCTGTGGTTTTATGTATTTTTTCTAAAGAAGTTTCCAACTCATCCAGAAGGTAAATAATTGTCTATATGTCTCTTTAAAAGACATATCACAGGCCAGACCCCCAAATCCCTCACTTAGAGAAGTTTTTTTCCTGAGTTAATGGAATTTTTTTCCCTGTTAAGAGCTGAAAAAGGTCAGGTTTGGGCAGTCTGGGCAGAGCTGTGATCAATGTGGCCATGGAATTAAACAGAAGATAATGACTTTGTTGACAAACAATGCTGCTTACTAAAGATTTCCATGTTTTATAAATGTCACCACCATGGTACTTTGAGATATCAGCTAAAGAATATCCTGAAAACTTCCTGTCCCCTGTTGTTTCTGTGTAAAGCTAACAGCCCTYCCATCTTTCCAGGCGAACGCATCCCTTCAGGATGGCTGTGACAGTCACTCCTGCAGAGTAAATGAGAGAGGGGAGTTCATCTGGGAAAGGAGAATCACTGGTTGTCCTCCATTTGATGCCAGAAGATGCTTGGCTGAGGGAGTAAGTAGTGAAATGTGTCCTGTTTCCAGGTTTCTAATGGACACTGGCATGTTTCTGGTACCTTCTGTGTGCTGGGGTGGGAAACCCCAACCCTCTCCCAACACCTTGGCTAAACTGAATTTGAAGTTTCTCTGAAATTCAGAAAGATGTAGGTTTTCTCTRTTTTAAAATACAAGCTGGCTTTTAGTGGGACTGTGCTGACTGCTGACCACAGTTCTGTTATGAATATGAAGCTGAATATTCGAAGTACCAAACGTTTGCAGTGGTGCTTCTAACAATGTTCTCAGTTTGGGATCCAGAGCAAAACTGTGTGGACAATGACACAGACTGAGAAATTATGCATATGAAATGCTCAGATATTTTTTCACTGCCACTCTGTGAGGTTAGGGAAAGGAATTTTCACACTGCTGTAAGATGATCAAACTTCCACAACTGCAGTTGTTTAGCAGGATAAAACCCCTGCACAAAGTATCCACCCATYTTTCTTGTGATCTGTGGTTAATTAGACACTGAGGGAGCAGAGTGAGGTGTGGGTGTGAAGCACATGGGGCCCTGCTTTTGCTTATCTSTCAGGTTTTACACATCTTACAGGTGTTTACATCCACCTGTTCCCATTTTCTTGGCATGGCAGGAAGCAGGGAACCTTTAAGAAAGCTTGTGGCCAAACCACTCTGCTCATACACATGAAAAAAATGGAGGATTTGTTATGTATAATGTGGGAAAAATAAAGCTTCTACAAGGCATTTCTCACTTTGTGAATTTATAATACACAGTTTTATTGCATAAACAAAGATTCACAAAAAAATACTGCGTTATATTACCTGCTTGGGGTTATTATTATATTCAAGTGATGTTAATGGAAAAATCAGTGAAAAAGTTTAATTTTTAAATGAAATTTCTCAAACTGCATTTATTTTTCTCTTATCCTCCCCAAACAGAGCTATTTCAGATGTAAAATTAGTGGTTTTCATCTTGTTGCAGGTCAAAATGTTAGGGTTTTTAATTAAACAAGCCTCCAAACTTTTACATGTAAGCTCAGAGGTTTAGTGCAACAATGGTATTACCCTGCAGTGTAAATACTTCTCCATTTTCTCTTTCACTATAGTTTTTCAATAATTTGCACCATACATAAATTTCTGAGAATTATTTTCTGGATGGTAGCARTGAAACAAGAAACAAAGTTTTATGGCTTTTAAAACTTACTTGACAGAAGTGATATTTCTTAAACAGATATGAGACTTGAATACTACTGGTTTTATCGTTCTTCTTTCCAGGAATTTATTTGTATTTAACATCTTTATTTTAGAAAGCTCCTAATATAAGATGAGAGTGATATTTTCAGTTGTTGGACTTGCTAATAAGTCAATTACTTCCAATTAGCTACCAAAAAATACCGTCACAAGTTCAACATCTTAAAATTGATAGAGATGATTATTAGTGTAGATTTATGGTTTTGTATGATACAGCAATTCAGTTTGTTTTTTTTTTCCCCTAATACCCTGCTTTTTACATCATCTTTCAGCAGAACAAAAGTGTATCACTTGTGCCAAAATTTGGGTTTTCTTTTTTTTATCATTTTAGGGCAGAATTGCAAAAATTGGCAACACTTGCTGTGACACATGTAAGTAAATAATCCAGAAATCTTGTGTGGAAAAGGCAGAGTGTGTAAGTACGTACAATTTCCATAATATGCAGTGTAATGAAACAGAGCTTAGCAATGTGGCTATAATAAACCATCACAGAAGCCCACCCCCTGACTGGGATGCTGCTGTCATGTTTTGTCATCTAGAACACGTGTTTTGACAGTATTCCCAAGTGCTTATAAAGAAATAGATACTCTCCACATTTTATGCAGATGTTAATTATGAATGTTTTATTTTATTGTTCATCTGGTGATAACAGGGACAGTCCTGCGCAGGCAGCCTGACAAGTCACATAACCTGATACTACTGAATATGTGAGGAAAACACTTCATGAATAATCAATCAACTTAAACTTAATTAATCAAAAAAGCCCAACCCAGGTGGCAGTAATGTTTTTGATAACATATTAACCAGAAATTGTAGGGGACATGCATTCCTATGGAACAGCCTGAYTGCTTCTTAAATTTGTCAGTTTAGGGGTCAGTCCTGCAACTCTTAAATCCATGCATCTTTGTGTGGATAATGAAAATGTCAGTCTGTGAGAGTAGGAAGGATTTGCTTACATTTGGAAGGAGTGCAGGGTAGGTTCTCATTTCTAAAATGAATCTCTGATGCCTTTGTGAGGAGGTAACCTCTCAGTTTTCTCCTCTCTAAATAAAAAATAATACTGTAGCTTATATAAAATTTAAAAAAAGTAAGAAAGGATTGAAATGATCTTTTAAGGTCAGAGTATCAGCATCTTGTCTTTGTCTTTTAGTTTTCCTATTTTTGCTATGCATGTGCTCATAAATAAAAGATGGCCAGCATAGCAGCCCATCACCACACTGGCACAGGAGCTGCTGCAATAATACCCCTGATGAAGGATGGTAACTCGTAGAGAGTTTGCAGCCTTTGCCTGTCTGGTTAATCACTGAGCTCTGGCTTGAGAGATGGAAGTCAGAAAGCCATTGAGAGACTGTCATCAAATGGATCACACAGGTAATTTGGTTAAGGGAGCTTTAATCTTCCAGGCTACAAGTAAGGAATACTCAAAATTATTTATTAACAAAAACAGATTTTGAGATTTAAATGACAGTGTGGGCTCTGCTACTTGTGAGTGCCAATCAGTGTAATTGAGGAGAAACTAGTTCCAAATGAGCACAGATCAATGCATAGATTTGACTGTTAGAGTAATTTAAAAGTGATACCTCCCTGCAGCAGCAAAGGCAAATTGATCTAAGTGATGTACTGTGTGCCTAAAACCTCCCATACTGAACAGGCCTTTAAATCCTAATTCCAAATGATGTTTTGCCTGGATGTGGCYCAGTTTCTCATGGACATAGATTACATTATCTTCCAAGGTCTTGAGAGRGTCTGTCTTTCAGATGTCTCTGTACCATAAAGAATTGAGCAAAGAGTTTGTTCCCTCAAGTCCAGGCTGATGCCTTTGGCTCAGCAGAATCCTACAAGTCATTGGGAAAAGGAGTTGGTTGAGGARCCAGTTTCTCTTTTAATGTTATGCCTTCACAACTCGAGTTTTTTAGTCTGTGTTATTTGTCTGAGGGCATTGTTCCAGCTTTTAAATTYGTGGGAGCACACAAATAAACAGGTCTTATTTTCTCATGAGATTTTTGTGGTGTTAGCCACAGGACTTGATAATTGGCAAAGGAYAGTCCTTATTTTCCCACTTACCAAAGAAGTTGTGTCTCTGCTTCTCACCTCTTTTCTCTGTTGATCTYAGTCTCATGTGTCTTGTTAAGTTACAAACACTTGCCTTTGCAGAGGAGGAACAGTCAACAAAAAAAAGTAAATAACAGAGGTGAAGTAACTAGAGAACAATTTTGTAAGTCAGGATCAAAAAGGGGATGAAGTTGTGTTGAGGCTGATGACTTTTTGTGCTTTTAAATTGTGTGAACACAACTGTCCTTGTGTTTACAAATTTTATAAATGAGGTAGGAAATGATTAAAAGGAGCATTTCCAGGCCTGGAACCAGAAATGAGCTGTATTTTTTTTTAAATGGAATTTAACATTTTAGCAAGGAACAGAGTCAATTTGATAACAACATTCCAATGGAAAGYTGTGTTTGCTGGTAGGGAGATGGATACCTTTCTCTTCCCTTTCTGTATATACCTGTTGTGCAGTTGCCCTGCTGAATTCCTTCAATCTTCTGAAATGCTTTTGTCTAGTACCTAAAAATTAAACATGAAAATTTCATTGGTTAGCTCGAAATGGGTATGAGTAGGGGCCTGTCTTTTCACAGAGACATAAAACTATAGTAGCACTACACAGACCTGCTGTTGTCTGTGCACAAAATACCCACCAAAAAAGCACTGGCTCCTTCATAAGTCTTTATATGCAGACCAAAACATGCAAGAGTTCAGAAGAAAATATTCTGGATTAGTTTATATTTGAACATATTACTGATGAGGTTCTCTTTGAAAGTGGGGGACCAGAGTCCCTGTTGGTTACCAGAGTTAACAGGAGGGYTGTCTAAGACCAGGGAA
The DNA here is from genome assembly GCA_902810485.1 of Alauda arvensis. Lineage (NCBI taxonomy): Eukaryota > Metazoa > Chordata > Aves > Passeriformes > Alaudidae > Alauda > Alauda arvensis. The sequence continues at coordinate 445,652 of CADDXX010000290.1, read as the reverse complement.
GAGGCTGGTGTTAGATGGCCAAGGTGACTCTAAAACAAAGCAATTAGTTGGAAAAAAACATGAGGGAAGCCCTCCTCTAGTGGAATTTTAGGGCTGTAGTGTGAAATAGTCACACAACTCTACATGAGTTACTCTAAGGGGACACCCAGCTAGGGATTGTACCAGGAATAATATTTCACTGACAACAATTTCAGGAGTAAAGGGAAGTGAGTTACAAAAAGCAATTGTCAGCAGTGTCAAACAATTTTTTTCTTTTTCCTTTTTTTTTCTTGGTAGGTGTAGAGGTGGAATGTCATCCAGTAAGTACCAGACTGCAGTATGGGAATATCAATGGATGTGTGGCTGACAAGGAGGTGCCCATTTCTCATTGTGAGGTAAATAACAAAAAATCACCCCCMACTCTGCYCCAAGACCTCCYCTTTTTCYTYYCCAAAAGGAAACCTTTTCCTCCACCATGGTTTTTCACTTCACTAAGTGKTTTCTYATTGATTGACTTGGTGCTAACCTCWCTGGAACTTATTTCCTGAAGWAATTTGGTGATGTTGAATTTTCCCTAGTCAAACCAGCATGAAAAAAGGCACATGAGATAGACGTGAAGGCTTCGTTCATCCCACTCTCTTGCTTCCATCAGAAATTAATGACTCTGGAGTAGCTCTTTTAGGACTTTTTAAAGTAGCTCTGTTAGGACTTATATTAAAGAAAAGGAAAATTTATCTTCACATTTGTGAAGCTGATTTTCAGCTCTGAGTCTGTGGTCATGCACCAAGCCTCTGGGTTGATTAGGGGAATTTAAATAGGTATTTAGATAAATGCCAATATTTGACTTGTGTGTCCTATAAGCTCTGGGATTGCTCTGTTAGCCTTAGCACTAAGTTGTTGTCTTGTGTCTTCAATAATCAGATTAAAAGTTTAATTTCTGGCCCATAACTGCTCACATCTTATGTGGCAGCTTCCTTTTAAAACAGGAGCATAACTGCCCTTCTGGGTGTTTCCATCTCTGCTCTATAACCAAGCCCTATAAGAGGATTTTAACCAACTCTTGTGTGCAATCCAAGTTGCGGCATAACTAATAATTCTTGACCCCTTGTCCTGTCTACAAAGTAAATAGTCCTCAACCATAAAGTCATGAGTGTAGATACTTCTCCTGCAGTCCAGAATTTAGAATCAATTAGTCCAGATTCTAAATTGGGAATAAATAGTATTAAGTACATTTTTTCTAAAGCCCTCCCTGATAATGATAGGATATTTTAATTTAATTAGATTGTGAAATAAGAGTACAAAGCCACCAAAGGAAACAGACTCTGACAGAGTGTTAAGTGGGGTTACTTGTTTTTACATCATGAGGGTTTATAGCTACAGGCACTGACAGCTTGGTCTAAATTAGTTAAGTGGCCAGACAAGCAGAACAAGAAAAAATAGCACCAGCAGGGCAACAGTGGRTGTGTGGGCTGAAGCATTTGGGCTAAAGCACTTTCTGAATGCATTTGCTCAGAAGCCAACACCATAGCTCTGGATATTCCCCATGAGATTTTAAATTCTGGGCTTTTTTTGAGCGTGTGTGAACAGTTTCTTCACCTCTCCTTTGCTCTGCTTATGCTCATAAGATKTTACTCTTTGAGCAGCACCCCACATTCTGGAGTCAGGCACCTGTCTCTGGGTTCATGTTTTACAGCAGAGCACAGAAGCTGGAGAAAGTCWCTCACAGATATTTTGAAAGAAAGAACCAGGATTCTGAGTGCGATGAAGCTCTGCTCAAACTTCTGCTCTCTTCTTTTTCCMTTTAGGGCAAGTGCAGAAGCACCACCAGGTACTCTGCTCAGACAGGGCAGTGGGAGGACAGCTGCAGCTGCTGTACAGCCACTCAGAGCACCACGGTGACCATCCCCCTGCGGTGTCCCAACGGGACCATGGTGCAGCACTACGTCCCCTCCGCCTCGCTGTGCGAATGCCGCGCTCGCACGTGCTCCCCATGAATATTGCCCAGAAGCCCAGCTGCYTAACCTGAAGCTTTGTGATGGAGGAACTTCACAATGCAAGCCTCATTTTCTCTGTACACTGCCTTATCCATTACAATYCCGAATAATTGTATCGACACAGCAAACAATAAAGCTTACCAGCATGATTCAACACAGTCTGATTCATCRTGGGGTGGATTGTAGGAGAGAGATTCCCTTCATTTCACTGTGGAAATTAATCCACATTATTGGGAAAAAACSCAAAAGAACAACTACAAATGAATCATGCTGTGAAGCAGTTGATTATACTTAAAGAACATTTCCCAAATAATTTCSTATTGTCTGCAGAAACATTTGACTTTCATTCCCCACTTCAGTCCTTAATGACACACTGTGGACTTTAAATTTTTTGCTCTTTTTCCTCTCATTCTTTTCAGGGAGTACAGTAATTATGGGMTAAGGCTTCAGAGTAAGAGTAGGATGTTCCAGGTACACAAACAATCCTGGTTGTGGCTCAGACAACCAAAGATCTTTCTGCAGTGCATATACATGTTTCTCCTGAAGATGAATGTAAAGATGCTGTGATTGAGGACAGGCTCAGGACTTGTGTGCAGAGTTAAGGACTTCTCTTACTTCAGCCCTTGCCCAGACCAACTTGAGGAGAGAGCTCAGTGGTGATAAGGTGAGCTTATCTCCCTTATTTCCAGGTGCCTGAACTTCAATTGTTGCATTTGTTCCAAAAACTGAAATTAATTTAGATGCAGAATCTGCAGTGGCAGGTTTAATTTAGTAACTGCTGCCGGGCACAAGGATTTAAATTCTGCTTTGTATTGTTGGGCCATGGAATACAAAAGATTTTCCAGWGTGTTGTTGGTCCTGGAGGAATCTTGTGTCAGTGAAGCAGTTTCACTGGCAAGTACTAATTTCTCAAAAATATGAGAGAGGGGAGGACGGTTATTTCCATGCGTGTTTTTGAAAGACAAGAATTATTTAAGCTTCTTGTTTAACTAACAACTTTAAAATAATGAATGGCATTGTGACATGATTAAATGGGTCAAAGCATCTCCCCATCTGCAAGGAAAGCTCCCTTTGGTAACAAACAAAAACTCCTGTGCTTTTAACTAAAAAGGTAAGTTATAGTCCTTTTTTAGAGGAACCAGGCAGGTCCCTGCTGCTTCTCTCTTGCCAGTCAGCTTTGGATTCAACACACCCTAAATTGTGAGCCCTTTTTTGTTTTYATTGTTCTTCAAGACATCCTTTATTGCTGTACAGTGGTGGAAGTGCAGGCCTTCCCTGCATCTCTGTGTCTTCTGCTATAGTCCACAATAACACCACAGAGAGATACCCAGTTTTAATTGGCACCAGCCCCACTTGCTGCAGTAGATCTGTCACCAGTTTACTTCCACCCTCACCCTTACCAGTTTCTTCCTGTAGCTGCCTCTAGATATTAAACTTCCTGACAGATGGATTTGGGTCACCAATTACTCAACAGTTCATCTGAAGCTGAAGATGAGCAATTCCTGGAATAGCAACCTGCAACATCAGARAGGAGCAGAGAGAAGGGATGGATTGGGAGTAAAAGGCAAATGTCGTCCTCTCCCACTTACCATGGCTGGGATGTCCCTTTGTTCCAACTTGTGCTCTCACCCAGACTGACCCTTCTTAGCTTGTGAAAGCTGATGGGATTGCAGCCTAAGGCTTCRTGGCTGCAGACAGGTCTTCTAATTAGATAATTAATTGTATGAGTCAGTGCAATGCAGCCCATGAAAAGAGCACTTACTGGCTTTACTTACAGCAGGGAGTTCTGGGGACTTTGGTGTGGTCTAGATGTTGTTACTCAGGCCTGCTTGCTACCTGTGTACTACAAGCCCCATGAGCAAGGCCAGAAGGATCTTCCTTGAAAATCTTGTWGTAGAAACAGACTGGCAGGAAAGAAAAAGCAGAAGGGGATGTTATACCATCTCCTTTAACAGGCTGAGGAGGTAAATACATTTTTGACTTTGACTTGCTGGCATGAGAATCAAACTTTTTCAGGCAGCCTGCCCCAAGAGAGCTGTCTGTCTTCTGCCTCAGGTCTCAGTGGGCTTGGACCTGCTCTGGGCAGGTTTCATCACCTTTAAAACAGGCAGCTGCAATAAGTGCACTTCCAACACTGTCAGCAGCATTCCTCCCTGGCAGGAGTGAAGAGCACAGTCCTGCCTACAATCATGTGTGCCAGCACATCACACATCCTCTACATCTGGCTGCTCCAYTGGCATTCTCCAGCAGAARCCAGGCTTTGAGGAATGCTCTTTCCCAAGTCATRCATACTGTTTGTGAGCCTTGATGGGTTTGAACTACCTTGGTCTTTACCCTTCCACCAAAGATTAGGAGCACATCCCACTGTCTCAGGACACCAGCTGGATTGTGGAGTGTGCCACAGGATATGTTTACAGGAATGCTGAATAGATTTGGGGAGGAGTCTTATATAACTCCTTAATAATTCAAAACATCTAATCTCTCTGCTAAATTTACAGACTTGCAAGCCCCACTCCTCTACAGCAGGTGAAACACGATATTGGTATTGTTTGCCACAGCTCTGTGTTATCAATTAACACCATACCCAGGTACCTCAGGAAAGACAGTGATGCCAAGATATGATTTTGTCTGTTGGAAACTCTTTAATATAGACTACTTCCATTCCAAGCAGCTGGATATTGCTTCCTCTCGTATTGCTGTGTATATTATTTATCACCTGAGCTAAGTGTATTACCTGTAACACACCCATCCTTATGGCTTATGGAACCTGGTAATTGGAACCTGTGCAGGCAGAGCTATAAGTCCACAAGGATCCCTGCAGGACCTGGCTCTACATTCCTATACTATTCCAGAATTAGCCAGGATTTGCCTTTCTGGTTTTGAGTTTAGCTGGAGCAGCAYAGATTGTGGATAGAAAATAATGAAAGTTTCAAAAAGTTTTCATTTTTTTCTCCCCAAGACAGGTGTAGAAAGCAGGAAACAGGTAAKTTGTTTTTAAAACTTCTGAAAGTTGTTTTGAGAGTAGCATAAGATACTAGCAGAGTAAAAAAAACTGATTTGATATCTCTTGATATATTGGTTAGAAGATAAGAAATGCCATTTCAAAGTAGAGACCAATAAGAGTGGGGTGATTTAATTAATTTAAAACCCTATATAAATTTTCTTGCTGGGAAAATTTTGTAYCACCCAGCCCAAGTTTGGGGACACAAGAGCTGCACTGTTCCCTTTATGTACTCCGCAGATTTGAGAGCAGAACCAGGGTGCATCAGCACATGTCTCTGTGACAGAGACAACTTCTACCCTTGCCAGCCATGACACAACTCACTATCCTGATTCACAAGGTCATAGAACCACTGGACTTTATTCAGGCATTGAATAAATMCATTTCTGTCACACTAGAAAAACCATCATAGGGTCATAAACRGGCAAAAAAGGAAAAAGATTTGGACTCGAATTAGTTATATCTCTCTCCAGTTATTGTTAGCAAATAAGAGTCCTTTCTCAGGTAGCATTGCTCATCAACAACTTTTCTTCCCTATGCATTGCTTAAATTGCAAGGTTGAAGGCTATGCAGGATCCATCACCTGTTCTGATTAGACAGTTGATTACAAGATAATCCCCTGAATATTTCATGCAGGAATGACAGGGCAWACAGGCACTGAGGTAACTTGAGTACTTGAAACAGAGCCTTATCATAAGCTTTTTGCACTTACCTCCAACCTGGAAGCACTGTGAAGCTTTGTTGATATAAAGACACTCTTCCCCACAGRAGCCACCTCCAAGACAATCTGGTCTTCGAGTGCTGGTTCTTTGGACAGAGCTGGCTCTGCTGTGGAGCCCTGGTTCTGTATTAGCCTTTTTCCTTCCTCTCCACTGCCTTCTGGACAAAATATGCCTGTTGTTACCTTGCTTCTTGAGGCATTATGGAGCATGAAGACAAGGCACTGAAGTTCCAGCAGAGAATTGCCATGGCCTCTCGAGTCATAGGAGTTTGGTCTTTCTCCCTCTCTTCCCTCCATGATGGTAATTACCCAACCAGAAGGTCTCGCTAATTAGCTTCAGTTTGTGGTTTGCTTAAAGCAGGATCAAGGCAGGATGGAAATAGCTGCTCGTGCTGTTCCCTCCTTAAGCCAGTGCAGAAGCAGATTGTGCACAGCATAACCACATCCTATTTTAGCACTGACGCAACTTCCAGCCAAACCTCCAGGCAACATGGAAACACACATGCCCGGTAAGTTTATTCTCTGTTTCATTCTTATTGCTGCTTATGAAGTGGGATAGGCCAAAATGGGGTGGAGAACAAAGAAAGGAGTACTTTGGAAGGACTTCTCTGTCTTCTTTAGGACATTAAAAAAAAAAAAAAAAGAAATCTGCAGCCCAGTTCCATACAGAGAGCTCAGAGATAAAACATGCAGAGTTCATTTCTCCTGAAGCCTCAGAAGTGCAGCTGTGGATCAGTGTTGTGATCCATGTGGAACAGACAATCACTAGGCAAATGTCTTCTGCTGTTTCCACCTGCATTTTCCTTATTGCAGTGCAACTGTGGGGAGTGAGCAATATCCTTTTCCAGGAGAAAATGGGCAGCCCTGAGCTCTCAATTCCCATACAAAAAGGAGCAAATCTGCTCAGTGTGTAAAACCTTTGTGCTGGCGTTCCCAGTGTACAAGTTTAGAATAACTTTCAGTGCTGATGTTGAGTCACTGTTCTTTTGCTGTCACAGTCAAAAGCTCTGTGGTTGTTTCCATGTTATATTATTGGTTCTGGGGCTGTATCACTGCCCCAGAACTTCAAACTCCTTATTTCAATAATAGAAGGATAGAATTTGACCATTGAATTTTAGCTATCTAGTATTTCTCTCTTTAGAATGGTTCAAGAACTATTTAGGTGTTTAGTCCCCTGCTGCTTAACTGCTTCTATTAAATCAAATCAGTCCCATAATTAAACTCAGGATTGGATGATTCTCTTTATAAAGAGTATTTCTTCTCTAATCATGTTTAGGAGGTGCGAAGGCAAAGGATRTCTGTGTTGTGTATGGCCAAATGTAAAGGAATACAACTGAGATACTGAGTCCTATCCAAGAGATTTTCCTGCTGGGTGTCCTGCAGGCTCAGGACATTTCAGACTGAGTGTTGGCATGGGGTTCAGACAGGCAGATGCATCCAGGCTATCCAAAGCATTAGTCAGGATTTGTTGTTTTAGCCTTTACACCTGCAGTCTGAAAGGTACTGTGTGAGCCCTGAACACACAGGCTTGTAGATTAGATGGCATTAGAGACAACCCAAACAGACTTGTCTGTCTTTACTTCCTATGACTCTTGAAAGGCACTTGAGTGGTGGTTTTGGAGACACAGTTAAAGAAATCACATTTTCCTGTAGYTGCATTGAGTTTGGTGGAGATGTGCACAAGAAGTAATTTTGGCATGAGCTGGACTTCTTCATCTACATTATACAACTGTGTCTGTAGCTTTACAGACCCCCCCTCCTTTTGGGTTTCAGGGTTTTTTTTTCTTTTTTTTGTTTTTTTTTTTTTAATGCTGCTCAATATGTAAAAATTACAGAAAGCACCTGATTTTTCTGACATAAGTGTATATCACTACTAACAGTGAATGACCTGACATAGAAAAAGGGCACTAGAAGGACTCAAAAAGATAGATCAGCAGTTGACATTARCTCTAGTGCAGTGACATGAAATCTTGCACACTGAGGTCCACTACAGAAATAATTTCATGTGGGGGACTGGATGGGAGASCACAGAAATAGCAGGATTTGATGAGCTGCATGTTACTTTGGAGTTCACAGCAGAGATACAGCCCCCTGTATTGAAATTGGCAACTCTAGATGTGCATATTCAGAGMTAATTCATTATTTACTGAGACCCTAAAGAGCACATGTATAACCATGCTATATATTTTCATATATATATATATATTTATATGTATGTCCTTTGAAAAAGATATATTTGAGTAAAGCTACAAGAAAATAGTAAGTTCAAGTAGGTTTTTTTTCATGCCTGCTTGGGGGTTGGAGTTTGCCAAACAGTGCTCCTAAACTGCAGATATTTTGAACAGACTTGCAGAGGAGCATCATTCTAACCATGCCATCTTTCAGAACGGCAGATAATTTCTGATACTTAACTGGAAAGAAAGATAAATGAAAGCAGTTCCCTGTCTGTGCCCTGGATGACCGAACCACTTGCAGTGTATTCTGCAAGTAGCTGTGCTGTGATAGTCTGATCATCTGGACCACTCAGCTCMGTTAATTGGCTGTTACTCAGGATTTAATACAGAGCTCCTAATTAGGCAGACTCCTTTACTGCCTCTTTCACAATCAGTGTGGTCCTTTAACACACTCTCAGTCCTTCTTGCAGTCTGTGCAACTTCTTCATGGTGGCASTTTGGACAAGGACCTGGGAACACAAACAGTGAGATCGATTGCTGCACATGTGGCCAACCCTTAAGTTTACAAAAAGCTGAGGCAAAGGATTGCAGAGAGGCTGCGTGAGCAGGTGGTGACTGGCTGTGAATTGTCACTGGAGCTGGTCACTGGTCTCTGTCCTGGAGGTAACTTGTTCTTGGAAGACGTTTACAACTTCATGGAGTTTGACTGGAGGGATGGCTCCTCAGCTACTTTTGTAGAATGAGTGTAGTTCTTGAATATTTGTTTCCAAGTTCWATTCAAGATTCCCTGTACTGCTGTTCTCTGGAGATACATATATATATGTGTGTAAATATACACCAAAGCTATGCATGTGTGCATATTTAAAATCTTTACATATGTTCACATACATACACACACAGAGCTTTTTTTTATCAATACTAATTCCTCCAGAATATTTACAGAATGAGAACATGTCAGATGCCACAAAGGCTTACAGGGTGGAATGAGGTCAGGCTGCATCTGAAGCAGAAGCCCCTGAGACACTGCTGTACCACAGTCAAGAACCGTCAAATGTGGCATGCATTCAAAACACAACATTTTGTTTCAATTAGTCTAATCTGGGAAGATGAAAAGCTTTTGGGGGAACAGGAGTCTTCCAGATACAGATRTGGCAATTGCATTTCCATTAAAAAACATATTCTGACTGGGAGTCCCTGGCTGCCTCACAAGTTTACCAGTGTTAATCTCAGGTTCGTGACACARTTTCTGGAGGTTGGGAAGCATAATGGAAATGAAATCATGTTATTGTAAATGAACTGCAGCTTTTTTCCTAGGCTTAGTTAAAAGGACTGGAAAGAAARAGAGATCTTTAATTGACTGTGTAAAAGTCTTGTGAGATATCCCAGACTCAGTCTGAAAATACTGGAGAAACATTGTGTGTGGCCTTTGGGAATGAAACCTTCACTTATTAATTATTTTCCTTGGAGTTTCCCTTGTGGCATCATTATGTGCTTCATTAAAGTGAACCAAGCACGAGTCTATTTGGGAGATCAGACATGCAAGACTGGTGAGCCAATCTGCTGSACTGTTCAAGTGCTGCTGGACCCTAATTTGGTATGGATAGGAAACATAAGAATAATCATAACATTTACGGGTCAGACCCCCTCCTCCAAGAATTTTCTTCTTTAACATTCCACTGTCTTCTCTCAGAACGTGGTGGTGGGGAAGCAATTTCAGTCTGAGCATAGGGGATCAAAGGGGCTCAGCTAAATGAGGGGGAAATACAACCTCCAGAYTTTAGCAGCACACAATGGATGTGGTGTCTCCCTGGATATCTATCCAGGAGTTGTTATTTCTTCTTCCTGGAGAAAAGTCCTGACTAGGCAGAGGCAGTGGCGCTTTGTCCCTGTAGTGGTGATGGTGCTGGCCATGTGGGCAGATGTGCACAGGATTTCTTCTTCTTGGTATAAAACACTAATGCTGGAAGGACAAAGACATTTTTTTCCCTCACAGAGGGGAAAAGAAAACRTGTCTTTTTCCTCTGCAAGAGAATGAAGGTATGGATCAGTCAACCCTGTTTCAGCTGTGGCACCACTAGAGGGGGAAAGAGTATGAAATATTTGTGTGTCAAAACAGTTTCTGTATCCATTGTTTTTTATCAGCATTTTTCACTGTGCTATTGCCTGTATGGAATTGACCTGTTGGAGCCGGGAGTCCTCCAAAAGGATGAGAGGGATGGAGCAGCTCTGCTGTGAGGAAAGGCTGAGGGAATTGGGATTGTTCAGCCTGGAGAAGAGAAGGCTTTGGGGTGACCTCATTGTGGCCTTGCAGCACCTGAAGGGAGCCCACAGGAAAGATGGAGAGAGACTCTTGACAAGGGCTTGCAGTGACAGGACAAGGGGGAACGGCTTCACACTGACAGAGCAGGTTTAGATTGGAAATCCAGAAGAAATTGTTCCCTGTGAAGGTGGTGAGGCCCTGGACCAGGTTGCCCAGAGAAGCTGTGGCTCTCCCATCCCTGGAAGTGTTCCAGGCCAGGTTGGATGGGGCTGTGAGGAATCTGGGCTAGTGGAAGGTGTCCCTACCCATGGCAGTGGAGATAGATATGGGATGATCTTTCAGGTCTCTTCCAACCCAGGACATTTTATGATTCTGTGATGATTTCCAGACCCTCCATTATTCCACACTGTGACCATGTAATGTGTCAAACACAAGGAATGGGGAGCATGTCTAGAAATTTCAGGTATTAGCCCCTCAGACCAGAAGGTGTARGTATAATCTTAGATATACTTCATGAACATTTGATATGTGTAAAGGGTTCTTTATGGAGAATGACCATGATCCCCAAGTTTGTACCTCTGCCTGATGCCACTGGATCCGTTCACATCAGCAGAAATGAACAGTGTCTACTGACTGCAATATTTCCCATTCCATGAGGGAACCACCTGTACAAAACCTGCTTTACGTATTTTTCTCTCCCTCTCAGACTTTGCTCTACCCTCACACCCAACTCTCAATGGACGGAAGACAGCAATATCAGCAAGGGACTCTTTTTCAGCCTACAACAGCAAATACCTCACTGCTCCTCAGAACCAGACTTCCTGTCACAGAATTGGGACCAATGGAGCTCCTGAAGCATCAGTGGTGTCCTACAGAAGTTCTGTAAGTGGGGTTTCATGTTCATTGACCTACCTCAAGTGCACATGGGATTATGAACAGGCTTGAAGCAGGGTACACTCTCCTTTGTGTTGGTTAAATCAGAACASGGAGGAAAATCTTTATGGGGAAAGTGATACAACAGCCTCAGGTGGTTCAGTTGTGTCCCTGTGTACAGCAAGAAATAATTTCTGCAGTAAACTCACCAAATATTTCTGAATTGTTTACTTTAGCCAAAGTCCTTTCGAGCAGGAGTGGAGGGGGTTGCTATTACCACCCCCAGTCCGTGGCAGAAAAGCTCTGCAGGTTGATCAGTAAATTGGGTTTGCCTGTGCCAGCTCAGCCAGCTGTGCCAGGTGGTAGTGGGGGCTGGATTGGGTTGATTCCCAGTGGAAGTGTGGCGTGACTGTAGTGTTCAGAGGAGAGCCATTGTTAGAGGGGATGTATTTGTTGCGGCACATTTGCCACCAGACCACTAGAACAAAATCATCATGAAAYGCTGATCCTATCTTCCCATTTTCTTACTCCTTGGTGTGATGGCTTCTTGTTTTGGAAACATCAAGAAGCAGTGAAAGCAGAACCAAGGTGGTAATTTAACTCACTGTTTCTGACTTCTACAATGGCTTTGAAAGGGGAGGAGAGGAAGATCTTGATAGTTCCTTCAGAGATATTTTTAAAATTGCGACTTTTTGTGTTCYTCCCTAAAAGTCTAGTGCCAGAATGTCACATGGTAAGGCAAGCAGCRCAAATCTAGGGGCAGAAAATGCCTCTAGTGAAATCTGTAGGAATTTTGATTCGTTTTCTGTGAATTGGACACCCATAATTATGGGGATGGCACCTTACTGCCAAGAGTGAGGAAAAGAGTCCACAGAGAGGGAGTCACTGTTGACTCTCCTCATCACCTGTGTAACTCCAGCAACCCCAAGTGTTGCTATGGTGCCCTCTCAGGTGGCTGGGATGTGGCAGGTGGCTCCATACAGTAACAAACAGAAAAACCTCGGAGTGATTTTCACATTCTGCAACCTCCTTGTTCCTTCTCCTGCTTCTTGTTCGTGCTTCTTGTTTCTGCCCACGCTCCCCAGTAAGGGAGGAGACGATGCTCAGAGCTCATCTTCTCTAGAGCCAGCTAATGCATTGCCTTGTGCCAGTGACCTGCTGGTGGTGACATCATTCCTTCTGCGCTGTATAGCCTGAAACTCTCTGGGAGGGACACTAGAAATCTGCCTCGCTGGGGCAGAGATGGATCCGGAGAGTTTGCATGGGCTGCCCGTGAGTACTACATGAAAATGTATCTAATCAGGAAATGGGGAATTGCAATAAAATGCTGTCTCACAAGCAGTTTTATATTCTGCCAGGATGTAGTGCTGAATATCATTTTGGATGTGCCTGAAAGGATTGTATATATTCTTTAGACATGAMGGGTGTGATAAGTGTGATGTGCAGAACAGAGCATTCATGGTAATTTTGTCAAAGAAGAAAGGATGTAGCATGTGTGTAAACCCAAGATTTATTTAGTGACATGATGACTTGAAAGCTGCTTTGTGGGAAACTAAGTGAAGCAAAACAATGAAAACCAAGAATCTGGTGATGTTGATTGATATAATAATATGTACATTTAAATAATGCATTCATAAATTTGTGTTGTGTTAACAAACAAGATACATGTCATACAGTAAGTGCTTAACTCTGCATTCAGCACTACCAGCACATGTAAGGAAGGGGAGAAAAAGAGAGAAAKAAACCTTTGACTGGGACCTGTCWATATTTTGCTTGTACAGTCACCTATAGGAACCATAAATGTTTTGAATTAGGTTATAGGATGATTTCTTTGGATCAGGTTGACATTTACTTTTATCTTTTCCCCCCATCATTGGAGGGCTGATGTCACTCCAGTARATAACACTCTAGAGCACTCTCTGAAGGGCTTTACGTTGCAGCATTGTGCTGGAAATGGTGGTTGGAAACAGTTTGGAAAACGCATGGGCTGCCTTAATGAGTGGGAAGTGCAAGTGAATGCCTCAGTGCCAGACTGCCAGATGAGTGCTGAGGAATTCCCATCCAGGCTGGGGAGTGATGGCAGGATTACTGTTGGAGCTGCATTCCAGAAGAATTCTGAGAGGGAGGTGATGAAGCAGGGGTGGTATGAGGGACTGACTGGGTGCAACATGGGTGGTTTGAAGGGTTTTAGCSATGTATTCCCTTTTGTAGTGTTACTGGTCAGTCACACAGTCTTCATATGTTAAAATACAAGCAAGCACCACTAGCCATTCATGGGACATATCCTTTTTAATCCCTGATATTTTCCAAAGTGTTTCTGTCCATCCCTGCCTTGCTGGACCTCGAACCACATTAAAGAGATTTCTCCTATTCTGGCTAAGATCTGTTTCTTCCTTTCCAACACCATTTTTCCTTCCCTTTCCTGCCTGCTTCACAGCACATGGCCTGTAATGTGATCCTTATTCTCACTTATCTGTCCCCTTTCAAAATGTGGGTGTCCTCTCCCCTTGGTCTGTGCAGAACAGGGTGACAGAGTTGGGGTGTGCYTCCGTGCCTGCTGTGTTCCATAGGGATCCCATGAGTTTGGATAAACTAAACTATGTTTAATTTATGGTCGGAGGAGGAATGAAGTGAGACCGGCGTGCAAAATTAGCATTTGTAGGTCATACCTGGATTCTTCGTGGCTTCATGCGCTCTTGCGGAGGTAGGCCCCTCTGCTTACTTGGGCGTTTTGGCGTTCTGGTCTGTGCAACTCCTGTGTTTCTCTTCCAGATTATCAACAACTATGTGGAAGGGACCCAGGGAGGGGCGAGGGACAAGGCCTCCCCGAGCGGCCTGCACTTCAGGGACAGCCAGAGGAAGGTCGACTATGTCCTGGCCTACCACTACCGCAGACGCCTGGCCCGGCCTGACCCCAGCGCGGCCTCCCCGGAGCTGAGGCACGGATCYGCCTCCCTGGCCCTGGTTTCCAATGGAGACACCGGGAAGGGCCGTGCTGAGCCCCAGCAGCAGCAGCAGGATGATGGCCAGGGTGCCCCGCGGGAGTGGCCAGGGCTGCTGGGCCTGGAGGTGCTGGAGCTGGGCCCGCTGGATGCCCTGGAGGAGGAGAGGCGGCTGCAGCGGGAGGAGTACGAACGCAACCTGCTGGAAGCGGGGCTGGAGATCGAGAAAGACCCCGAGGTGAGAGGGGGAGACTTGCGCCTCATACATGGCATTGGGTGTCCCGATGGATGGTGGCCACTTTGGATGCCCAAAATATAGCATGAAGCTGAGAAGGTGGCCAGGGTGTGTTTGTGTTGCTTGGTCCTTTCTGCCTGAGAAAGATGGGGTGGTTGTTGTTTAATACAGTGTTGAGTAGCAATTTCAATCTTACTTCAGGTGAAAACCTGTTTCTTTATCTAAATATTTTTGTGGCATGCAGCAGACACGCTTTTCTTACAAATAAATCCCAACAACTTAAATATTGCTAAAATGAAGAAAGCATCTCTTAAGTGATTTGCTGGAATGCTGCTAAGACATTCCATATTTCCTCACAATGTTTTCAGTGTGAGTCTCAGCTTTCTTCTCAGCCATATGTGAGTTTTGTGTCCTTTCTTCACTCCACCCACAGAATGAGCAGCTCCTATGCTTTGACAGGAGAAGATCYCTATGATGTTTTATTCTCCCACGTGTGTGATGTTTGAATGACGCTGTGCTCACGTCAGCTGGGAGCTGTGGTTATTTCACTTGGCTGTTGCCAGTCAGTCAGTTGAACACAGGTCTTCCAAATCCCACGTTGTTGCACTGAGCTCTGTGCTATCCCTCTGTGCCCCTTTGAAAACCATGGATATTTATATGCAATGAAGAAATCCCTGCTGGGTTCTGGTTTTACCTGCTCTGTTGTTCTTGACACCAAATTTGAGAGATTTAGAACTCCTTCTCAGTACATGCTGAGAACTTACAGCTTGTGTTGCTTCYGGTGCAACCAGTCAACACTTCCAAAACATGGAGCAAATCACAGACTGAATCTGAAGATTTGAGACTGACCAGCTTGGTGTAGAGTATGCATGTTAAATCACTGGCAGGGGTAGAAAGAAACAGAAAAGTCTTTTGACTCTTAAAATTTTCYTTGCTTTATTTTCTAAGTTGCAGGTGGCTCTGGGTTATATTTCATTGTACAGCCAGGCTGAGCCATCCTTGCACTGAGCTGAAAAAAGTGTTCTCAGATCCTGATTCTTTTATGCTGCGCACTGGGGTTATGGTTCAGTACGTGGCCATCTTACTTCTATGATTTTTATAACCAAATTGCATAAAACCCGGGAGAACAGCTGTTTTTGGAGACCCATTTATGTTCTGAATTTTATCAGAATCCARAAAGTCAAGCAGGAGATTTGGATTTGATTATTTGACTCATTACTTACCCTAAGTCCAGCTGGATACAAATTCTGTTTTGGCCTCCTTCCAAGTGATGACACATGCTCTTAATATACAAAGTGATAAATGATGTCATAAAGTGTTGATCAAAAAAACCCTYTTTGTCACAGTCTTCACTATGAAGAGAAAAAGGCTTTCTGTGAATGAACTGGGAAGTTCACAGGAAATTGTTTAGTGCTTTTATGGAAAAAATTAATTGMTTTTGAAAACTACAAAAAAAGCTATTCTATCACTTCTCTAACTGTGTGTGTATGACATCACTCCTGTCCCCTACCCCTTCTCCTGTCCTTCCCCAACACACAAGCTTGTCTAATCAAAAGGGAAACTGTTTTCCCTTCCAGAATCTCCTGAAAAATTGGAAGGGACTGGAAGGACTAKGCTTTATCCTTTTTCTTCCCTGCCCATGACCTGAGGCTTTTACTTCCTTTCTTTTTCTCACCWCACTGATTTTTTCTTCTGTTGGTTAACTCCAGTTGGAACATGCTGAAGGTTCTGCYTGTTTTCCTGCTGTGAATTTCATAGAAAAGGCTGATTAGGCACACGTGAAAGGCACAGCTCTCCTTATGTGTGGATTAAAATTGYGTGTTGAGCTGATATGAGAAAAACTTCTGCTTTTAGTCCTGGGAAAAAATATGGGTCTAAAAATTCATTAAACTGAGAGCAGCCTTAAAGCAGCATTTATATTTTTTGTATAGYTCAGTGAACTTTCAACTACTACATTTCCACTGGATTATGCTGAACTGAATGTTTGTTTGGTGGAGGTTTTTTCATTTGTTGTTGTTCATTTCAGTGCTAATATAAGAAATAGATTTTTTCATATACTACTATTGGAAGTTGAGATATATTCTCTAATACATACTTTAGACCAGAGTTTAAGATAAGTCYGATCTGGCTGCAAAGGTAAATATTGGAAGGATTCCACTTTTGGACCCTTGGTTTAGAACAGGCCTTGGTTTCTCTGCCTTACATCATCTTCCTTCATGGTTTTGCAAGAAAATCCACTAATTTAGAATGATGGGATATCCTGAATCAAAGAGTCATGGAATGCTTTGGGTCTACCAACCTCACAGGGCATGGGACTTCCTCTAGAAGCTGCTTGTGTAGGCTGAAACCTTTTAGACATCAGGAAATTCATCTCTAGGAACACAGGATAGAGTTACAACAATTCAATAACCTTTATTTCTGCAGCTATCTTTTTATTTGGAAAAGTGGGAATTTCCATGATCTTAATATGTTTGCTAACATGTGGCATTATTATGATTGTTATATGTTTGATAACTAGGGATAAACACCTTTCTCACTTATATTGTCAAATGTGAAAAAAAAGAGGACAATAGTAAAATGAAGATTTATAATTTGTATGTGGAGGGAGGCATATTGCTGCTTTTGAATTTGTGGAAAATAGGCAAGACTRTGGACTGTTTCCATTCACCCAGTTATTATTTGTGAATTAAGSACTTTTTGACTATATTTTCAACTTCCTAATAACTTTCTATTATTTGTTATTGCTGTCCTCTAGAGAAACTTCAATTTATCTTAATTCTACTTTCCTGTGGTKTTTGTTTGTTTGTTTTCCTGTTTTTAAACTAAGAGGATATTTTGCACATCCAAGACAAAGTGTGCAATGACAGTCTTKGAAAGGAAGTTGCCCAGGAAGGGTAATGCATACCATGGACAGTGCAGTTCTTGTTGTTTCGGTTTTTAAAAATTTTCATTTTCCTTTGTTGCTTTGTTTCTGTTTGTTTTGGTTTGGTTTGTTTGTTATTTGTTCCTGGGGAAACTGATAATTGTGTTTCACCTGACCTGAAACCAGTCATTCCCTTAAATTTGAATTTTGCTGTTGCTTTAATGACTGYAAATGCAACACACACCATTTTCATTTAGTATTATGTATGGTAAGGCATAATAGGTATGGCATAAGGAGACACTGGAGATGTGCCTTGGCATTCTGACAAAGCTGGATCATTTTCGAGCACGCTGGAAGTGAAATGTACTTTGCTAAGTAGCAATTGGGAGAGGAAATAGTACTTCAAGGGGAAGATGATGACAATTCTAAAACAAAGTGTAAATTATCCTCCAAGAAGCTCATCTAACCTCAATTTTTGAGCTAGTATTGTTTCAAAAATGTCTCACTAAACTCCCTTGATTACATTACACTTGAAGGGAAGGAAGTCCTTAAGGTCCTTAATGCTGATATTAGTATTGCTGATAATGGAGGTTATGATTGGATTTTTCTGCTTCATATTCCAAGGCATATTTTTGAATTTTTGTGGCRAAAAACCCACATAAACTTTAAAACCCAACCAGCCAAGAAAACTTCCTACACCACCCCAACCTGAGTCAAACAAAATCTTAGTGCTGCAGTAGCTTTTATTTATGGAGCTAAAATGCACAGTTTTGTTGCACAAAGGTGCTTCATATTTGTCAGTGGGAGAGGGCTTGTCTCCTGTCAGCTGTTGAGGACAAAGCATAGCCAAAATGATGTCATATATATTGCTTAATTCAGTAGCAATTAAAAGTGTGAAAAAAGAAAAAAATAATGTTTTTTTCCAAATTGTGTCAATGTGCTCTGTGGATACTCCCAGGAAAATATCTCATGTCCTTACATGACTACATGTGAGACACCTTGCAGGCACTCAGTGTGGACATGGTAATTGCCCCAAAATACTCATTCATCCAAAGTGCAGAGGAAAGCTTAATAGTAGCTAACATTAATTTTAAAAGAATATGGAAATTTAATATGAGTCCTAGACCTTTATCCCTGTTAATGAATGCCTCCTGAAGCCAATGAGAATACAGAGTAAGGGAGCACTGGAAAAAGAGTGGGCTCTTTTGTGCTCTAGGTCTTTGGACTTTGTATTTCAGTCTCTCAGCACTCAGAACAAGGCACTACTTCTTTGGGGAGCCAATTATATAAATATTTGATGCATATTTTTCAGCGACTCTGGTTACAGAAGCATTAATTAGCTAAAACATGTTCTGCTCCTGTATGTTACTTATATGGGGCTGAAATGTAATACACAGCTCTTATAAAATTAARGTTGAACAGGCAAGGCAAGGCTTTCAGTGGTAGTGAGGTGAACGTGATGAAAATATTGGCAGGTTGATTAACTATTGAAGAGGAAATTATGTCTCCGTTTTAGACAGTATTTTGAAGTAGCCCCATAGGATTTAGGTGTGATTAAATCAGCATTAAAATAATGATCCATAATAAAAGGTGTCTAAGTAGAATGGCTGTGCTGTATAAGATCAAAATCCATATTTTGAATCCTGGGGATTTTTTAATGACTGTGTTGTGACTTGAATAGATGAATRGGCAGACAGACTCATCCTGTATTTTAATTATCATCCAGACTCTTRGTGCTCAGCTATGAGGTACCTTCATCAAAATGGCTTCCAAGAGATGTAGAGAAAATTGAAAAGATGTACAAAAATGATCTCTGTTTTGTCAATGACATTTATAAAGCTCTTGGGTAAGCAGTGGTAAATGTCATCAATTGWCTGCAGATCAGGAAATTGAGTCTTCCATATCTTGAATTTTAGATGAAGGTAGAACAGGGCTGTATATGCTGGTGGGATTTGGTCTAGAGGCATCCTAATTTTACATGTATTTTATTACATGATGCTGTTTCTAGCAGACTAGCCTGATAGAAATGGCCAATAGCCTCCCAAATTTGTGTTTTCATTTCTCTGTGTCCTGTGCTGAGTTCTGTCAGCTGCTGGGAGAACTACTTCAACTCCTACAAACTGCCTGGCAGACGGGAAGCCCACAGGGATTGGTTAGTACATCTCTGCTGGGGCATGGCAGGGGGAGAACTGGACACTTGCAGGATGTGCACAGTAACAAAATCAGCTGCTTGGCCTGTTCACAGATGATTCCCTGAAAACACATTTTAATTATCAGTGCTCTGGTCTGCAGCAGAAGTTTTAATGTGTCAATGAAATCCCTGGGGAGGGTTTCAAAGGTGATGCATGAAGYCCTGAGGGATGTGATGCTGCCACAGTGACTGCAGAGGAGGCTTGGAGGCTGAATAGTGATAATTTCTCCAAGGCATTAGGCCAGTRCAGCTTCATGAAAATAAAGTAGTAAAATATGAGGTAGTTTGGGGAATTTGGCCCTGGGATTGTTGCTTTTCTGAGCTATTAAATGACAGTGGTCATGCTGCTGTTATTGGGGTGAGGTGCTGGGTGAGGAYTGCCCCAACTGCAGAGCCTGATGCACCTTAACTTATTCTTTGTCACACCAAAACCCCCCTGAATTTCAGGGTTTCATTTGTAGGGAAAATGGGGCTTTCTTTGCTTTCCTGTCCCCAGGCTACTTAACTGCTTACTTTGTCTCTAGGAGCAAACAGCCCTGCAGGTCTCTGGTGCTAAAGGAGTGTTCACTACTGAATTTCTGCTGGTTGGGTAATTGTKCTGTGATTTCACTATGTTTTTAGAGGCATTGCTGGTTAGCCAGAAATTCACACCTCACGAAAAATCCTTTTCCTAAATCACAGCCACTGAGAATTCTGCTTTGGAGCAGATGCAACACTGTTGATAAGTGTTCCCTCTTTTATATGTTGCTTTTATACATATGTACATTATTTATGTACTGGTTTATGTTGTAGATATAAAGGATCTGAGCTAAGGCAGTGCAT